>JARPMJ010008671.1:0-32747 GCA_033366665.1 Phoxinus dragarum | reverse complement strand
AAGACATAATCCCAGACCTTAAGTCAGAGGAACCTTTTGAACTGTCTGCATTTATAGCCCTGGCAGCTTTGTTTTCTCGTCAATTTAAATTTTCACCAATAGATTTTAAAAGTGTCACTCACATCTTCAGCATTTCTCTTGCAGTGCCGACGGTGGTCTCTGCATTAGTAAGGAATGTCTCGGGTGTAACTGGCTCGTCATTGGGCAGTGTAATCAGATGAGTGGAACACATGGATTTTAAGACATTATCAATTCGACATTCCAGAATATCCATAGCAACTTTCACTACTTGTTCCAGCTCTTGAAGTGCCTTGTACACACAGCCTATGACTGAAACATTGAGAAAAGACTTAATACATACATAAGTTATTAAGCCTTAATACAAAAGTCTTGATAAGTTAGGATTAGAAATTGAATAAAATTAAGGCCCGTTTACACCAACGACGATAACTATAAAGATATAGTTTTAAAAATCAACCTCAATATTAAAGAATAGCAGAGTTTAGAACTTCTTGTTCTGTTTGTTCTTCTTGTTTAGAACCACATCTATAACAATAATGGCACAGAGAAACGATATCGTTGGAATCACTTTCAGAACGATTTTATCCAGCTGATGAACGATAAAAACATTGACAGCCAATCAGGATCCATCCTGCAGCAACAAGCTTGAGCATTTAAAGTGACAGAAAAGCACACCCTTACAATAAACAGAATGATATCTTCCGCTGGTGTGGACACTAATATAGCTTTCTTTATAGTTATCATTCTTGGTGTAATATTATATTTCTAAAAAGTGACTTAAACTCTAAGACAGTGTATAATGCATTTAGTGCATGAATAATTAATAAATTCAGATTGTTCAAAGACTTTCTGGGGCCTCTGTTAACATTTTGCATACTAAATTTAGCATGAATTATGAAAGGTTTTAGGGCAACAACTCTAAAACTAAAATTGAACTGATCTAATGTAATTTATTGTAATAAATGTAATTGTTTTACAGTAGTCAATATTGAGGGAAGTCCATGAGAGAATGGTCAGTCCAGGGTAGAGGGCAGTCTTCACAGATCTGATAAAGGGCTGCATCGGGGACTTTAGCACGCTGGGAATCCTCCTGACTGCTGTGTTATATTCTCTCAGCATACCCTGTAATCTGAAACCAGTCAAATTCCACATCATGTTAATAAAAGTATTAACTTTACATTTTAATTCAGAACAATAATTTAAGCTTTTTTGTTGATTTAGATTTTTACATTAGCTTTATCCCAAAACCATACATGATGCCTCTCTGTCTAATGCCAACATACAGTACATTCTAACTGTCATAAAATCTCTTACAAACCTGATTTGGAACTCTTCATAAAGTACGCAGCAAGTATACATGCAAGTAAAAATATATTTTTTGCGTGAATAAGGTGATTAATTTTAGTGCAAGTTAAATGTCTTTAATGCACTCACTTCTCACTATACTCCTTCAGCTGAGATTGTTTGTTAGCCATGTTGCGGATAACATCGGGTACATCTGCTCCCCTTTGATACATGCTATTTGCCTCTTGCAATACCTCCAGGACCAGAGGGTCAAGATTCACATAGAACTCCTAGCCACAAATAATGTTAAGGTAATTAAAGAGTTAATTAAAGTGTACAGTTTGGGTTTTATACATAATAACAGAATTAATTTCATTGCTTTCAAAAACAAACAAACAAACAAACATTTAATTAAGCTAAATACATTCACAGTACTGATACATTTTGCCAAAGAATAATGTCTTTTGAAATTCTGTCTTGAAGTGATAAACTTGTAATGAAAAGTAGATGCAAACCTTAGTTTTTGGGTGTATGGTCAGCAATGAAGCATTGAGACCATATAGTACAAGATCTACACCTTCAGTCCAAGCTTTCTGATGTATCATTTCATATTCCAGGAGTACGGCAGCAAGTCTGTTGTATGCCCGAATAATTTTCCTCCTGTCTGCCGTCTAAAGGTCAAGACAAAATAATTGAGTTTCTTGAAAGATCTTTTTGCAGGAACAAAACAAACTCAAAATTCATCAAACTCAAACATCAAAATGAAAATAAACAGTGTTCATCTTGTCTTTGCAAATTACCTGCATAATGTGCAATTTGTCTTTTAGGATTTGCATTGGCAAATCAATTTTTCTAAACAGATGTTGTGACCATGCAATTTTCCTAGCCAGCTGCAACAGAAAATGTACAACACTATTAACGTTTTAGTCACAGTAACACTTCTTTCTTGTGTTGTATATTTTGCATATATGTAAAATAAGTTGTGGGCATGTTTTTATTGTTTATTAAATTATTTAGATATGAATGAGAGCTGAACAGTTTGCTAATCACTCAACAGGGAACTTACAGGGGTCAGCTGGAAATAATTTGGATTGTCCTTCTCTCTTTGGTAGCATTTGCGTACAAACTCAAGGTCATATTCGTACCGTTGCAAAACTACCATATACTTCTGGTTAAGGTCCATTTGTCTGCCCACACCGTTCTCAAATTTGGACAACAGGTCAAGGATCTGCTCAGTCTGTTGGTACAGTAAATAAATTTCCTTTCAGTGAAGGAGGAATATATTTATGCAATATATTGGTCATGTTGGCTGTAATGAATGGTTCAGTCATTCAAATGTTCAATAAATAATATAACTAAAATGGCCTTACAGTGAGTGGCCGTTGAAGCCAAGTGTCAATCAGGGCATCTAGAGACTGATACAGGCCCTGGATTTGATTTCTGAACTCAGTGTAGTCATTGTCAAACTAAAAGAAACATAATGTCATGAGAGATGGTTTATATCTAAAATAAAACATAAGACTAAATCAAAGAATAAACGGCGATGAGAGATCTTACCTCTAATTTGCGATGGTCAAGCACATTGTAGGTCTTGGATTTGATGGTGGACACAATCGTTTGGTAGCGCATGTATATTTTCTCGACACCTTCAACTTTCATAAACTGCAGGGCTGAAAAATCTTCAAGAGTTGTGGCCATGTCAGTTATCTTCTCCAGACGTCTGCAGAATGTGTCAAACTTTCCGAAGATGTAATTTTCACTGTTGGTATGTCACAGCAGAGCGGAGTTAAAAAACTAAATATAGTGTCAGTTTGATTTCAAGGTAACTTTAAAGCTGTGGTTTACCGACCTCAATTCAAATTTCTGTTCAAGAGGGTTCTGCTGTATATTTTCTTTCATTTTATGGAAGCATTGCTGGTACTCCTGGTTCAACTGAATACATTCTTTCATCCTCTTAAGCAGTTCCTTTCTAAATGGGAATACAGACAATGTATTTTACATATATTCAAACTTAGAAACACAGTTCTAAAGAACTTTAGCAGCATTTTACGTCCGACCTGTCAAAGTCCCAGACTTTCGTCACCCCTTGACAGAGATAAGCCTTGCTGGTTGTCACCATTTGATTAGTGACCTTCACAAAAAGCGATGTCATGTGTTCTGAGGTGTTGTAATATTGAGACACACTCTGAATCATGTATATGCTGTTCATCAGTTTAGGAATGTGTTTCAGCATGGTAGTCTGAAACAGAGTAAAAATATATACAGTATAACTGAAATATTTCATTGCAAGTAATGCATAAGTTAAAATTGTGACCCTTAAAGTGTAAATGACACTCTTGGTTATATAATTTTTTTTCCTGAAGAATGTACAAAATACAATTTTGGAGCTTACTGGAGTGCTTTTTTCCAAAAGTTCAAAGAACTTGTCCAGAGTAGATAGATATTTCACATTATTTTTAGCCTCATTGGCCACAACCGTAATATTTGCATCCTATAGATAGAAAACAGCATAATACAAACAACATGTAAATCAGTCATTAAATGTATAATGAACCGCATTTCTTTATGCAAAAAACAAGTGCTTCATTTTTCCTTTTTATTTTAAAATATGTAAATTCTTCAAGTAATAGCTATTTATTAAAATGTATAAAAAAGCAAAGCAGAATATAACATCCAGTAAACTGACCAGTTCTTTCCATTTACTCAATGTCTTGGACTTGGTCGCCTGCAATATACCAATGACCATCTTCACATAAGGGTCCTTGATTTCATCCATGAGGCTGAAAAAACACGAATACACAGTCAATCTAATAAATATACGTATAGCTGGATAAGCAAGAAATTAAATACCAATCTTGCATGCTTTTACTGAAGAAAAAGACCTGCTGAAGGTGACCATCCTGCGCTTCCAGTGTGCCAGCTCTGCTGAGGGTCCAATATCATCTGATTCTTTCCTAATGCGTTCACTCTCTGTAAGCACTTGTTCTATCTGCTTGGGCCCAGTGTAACAGCATTGTTTCAAGAACTTCTACCAGCTCAAAGTTTTTAGCTTAGAGCCCAAAATAAAAAAAGAAGAATACAAGAAGAATTTATTTTGAGACTACCGTAGCTTGTAATTTTCACAAATGTGTGGAAAAGATTTTGCCATCTGTTTTACCCCAATATTTGTGAGTGTACTATGCATTTTTAAAGGAAAGCATGTTATTTTATGTGCACCAAACATGTGGCCTTGGGAGAATTGCTATGCAATTGTGTTATCATTTGGCATTTTAGAAACAAGTGTTAAACCCTCTGCCTCAAATAAACATTATTACTTAACAACAAAGAAAGTGTCGTAATGATTATAGAATAGTTATGATTTATTTATCTTTTCCTAATATTTGACCCTTTACCTGCATTACTATAATCTTCGGCCTTCTGTATGTGACTCAGATCAGGGGCTGATGAGATGTTATGCAGCTTAAACTTTTCCTCCATGTTCCTTGTCACTAAAGAGAGGTTACAAGTGAACTTATCCACAGATCTCAGGAGGTCTTGCACATCTGGGCCCGTTTGGCCATCTTTTATAGCTCCCCAGTCCTAAAGGAAAGGTTGGATTAATGTCCATGTGTTTTGGTTCTGATAGTTCCATAGTCCCATTCTGTAACTTCAATTATGTATAACAAATTCATTTTCCTTTCACAAGATGTTCTGTTAAAATAGAACATTTGTATTTATGAATAAGGGGAAATAGACATTTTCATTCTTGAAAGCCTTTTATTGGACACAAGTTTGTATAGGCCTTTGTGGAGAAGACATGTCTTCAAAATGTTTCCATTTTCCAGGAAGAGAAGACAAAAAAATCCAGAAGCCAGAAAATCTGGAAAAAGTTTTCCAGTACACCAGCATATAGATGCAATGTGATTTCATAGACACTTTAACCCTCTGGGGACTAAGCCCTTTTTGGTCCGTTTTCTCTATTTTTACATTTGGGCTATAAACCATATGTAATGGAGATGGAACACCATGTGTTTTGTATCTATGGATTCAGAAGACCCTAAGCTAACATAATCATGCATGTTATGTGTTTATAAAGGAAGTATGAGTGAAAAATGTACAATAACCGAGATAATTTCAAAAATGAAAATTAGATTTTTGTCATTTATTACTGAAAATCACACCTCACACAACAATAGTGAACAGTTTTTGAACCAAAAAAATATTTGTCAAACCCTTTGCTTGACAGCCATTTGTAATTGTTTAATCAAATGTGTTAAGAACAATGAAATAAGGAACTTTTTTTACAAACAGTCCCAGGCGTGAAAAAGCGTCTGCTTCGAACTAAATGAGAACTGCTTGCTCTGAAGAACAGACACACTCACAACCTGGCAGATTTACTTTCCACTAACTGTTCCAGAGCTTGTTCTGCCGTAAATCTTACTGCTTGCCATCATAAAAGTGCTAAAACAATACAATAATAATGCTATTTAAGTTATTCTGTCTCTCTCTTATATAGATCTCTGTGCGCTCTGTAATACTCCGCTCCGTTCGCTATCTGTCTCATTCTCCGTCCACATGACGCTGTTTGTTTGTACATGTTGAAGGCTACAGAGTCCTCTGATTGGCTAGAATACGTCATGGTAACCTTCCTCTGATTGGGTAAAAAAAAAAAATCCTCCCAGCGGCAATTTTTCCATTGGTGGAATTTGCCTAACAACATCGATTTCATTGGCCTTTTTATGCAGTGGTATTGCGCAACAGAGAAGTGTGTGTATAATACAAACGGGACATCACTGTTTTCAGCGGAATCTGAGGAAGACGGCAAAAAAGACCGCACCTCTCTATCATTAATAGTTTTGAAGATAATTGCACATTGTAAAAGTATGCCATTTTGGGCGGTACCGCCCAATTCGTCCCCAGAGGGTTAAAACTGTCCTTGCTTAAATAAATAACCAAAAATGATTTATTAATGTAAACAATTACTTATTCAAAGGATTATTTTTTATATTAGCCTATGGTCCAACAAATAAAGCAATGATTTAGGTATACTATAAAGGCCTATTTCCCAGCTTAATTCATCAAATTCATGGAATTATATATCATACCTCTTGCGACTTAAAGGCTTGGTTCATGGCTTGAGTAAAAAGAAAATCCAAACGTTGATGGACACTTGTCTCGGAGCAGTCAAGTTTTGCAAAATTCACCTCCTGCAGAGAATGACATAAGACAATCAGATGACTGATAGACAATAACCAACAGGCCAAGTTACACTCGAAAAAAACAATAAACAAACTCCCACACTGACCTGCGATATGTTTGTAGTTGTTATGGCCTTGTCCGTGATTCTCATGAAAAACAAACACTGCCCAGTAAGACCCTGCAATCAGTGAGTGAAGAGTAGCCCAGTTCATTGTTTTTCTGCTTAGCAACATGCATACATACTTAGTCACTCGCCATTTAGGACATGCTGTCCATCCAAAGCTACTTAAACTGCATTAATTGCAGGGACAGTCCCACAGAGAAAAACTTGTCTTTCTGACTGGTCTTGTTGTGCCTGAAATCTAAAATCTAAATAAATCTTACTAATCCCAAACATTTGAATGATATATATCTTATGAAGTATTTTATGGTTACCAAGGCTGCATTTATTTGAACAAAACTACAGTAAAAACTGCTTTGTAAAATGTTATTTATTTCTGTGATGGCAAAGTTGATTTTTTTAGCATCATTACTCAGTCTTCAGTGTTACATGATCCTTAATAAATTATTACAATATGCTGATTTGGAGCTCAAGAAATATTTATATAATTTTATTATTAATATCTGGCCTTATTATTCTATTATTATCAATGCTGTGCTGCTTAAATTTTTTTAGAAATTGTGATGATTTTTTTTCAGGATTCTTTGCTGAAAAAAGTTCAAAAGATTTATTTGAAATAGATTTTTTTGGTAACAATGTAAGTCTTTACATTATACTTTTGATCAATTTAATGTGTCTTTGCTGAATAAAAGTATGAATTTCTTTTAAAAAAATCGTACAGTCCCCAGGCTTTTTTACGGTAGTATATCTAGTGTTAGGGCTTTGTTAAAAGAGTAACAGTAACGGCAATGCTTAGCTTAGCACTTGATATCCAAATGCTAATAATTAATAACTATACATTGCAGTTTAAGTGATTTGAAGGTGATTAATTGCCCTACAATGTACAAGTGTTGTTGTACCTCAGTAGTGCCTGTGTTGATTAACAGTTTCTTCTGTCCAGTGGCTACATTTGAGGTATCAATCAAAGAAGGGGGCTATAGAGAAATACAGGCAGGTATTGGCTTGTTAGTATCATGGTGGGCAGATGCTTAAAGGATATTTCAAAGTCACTATCAAGTTGTGTTTTACCGATACTTTGACTTGGTAGGAGAACATCAGACTCTTTGAACCATTTGCTGAGAAGAATTTCTCAATCATGTTGAACTGTAGAATACACATACACACATTTATACGTGGCAACTACAATATTCTGTGATTTTGAGCATGTCAACAGTGTCATATTTTACACACCTGATCATCGGAGATGATAGCCTCCTCGACATCCGTTTCCCCCAGGCTAATCACCTCTGCAATGATCGAGATAAGGTACCTGTGTCGGCCATCAAGAGCTGCTCTGCGCTCATCTTTGAGTGCTTTGAGCTGTTTACCTTTATCTTTCTGGGCTTCATTTAACAGTAACCCAGAGCGCTTCCCCGACACCTGAGAGAGAAGGGCAAGTCAAGTCAGCTTACGTGCAAACTACAGATATTTGTTTGCTATTGCACCGGAGGAATGTTTTCATATTTCCCATGACTAACGGCGGAAGTACCCTGCTTTTTGGCGCATTGGCACCGGAAGAACTGGGAACATTTTAGTAATAGGAACACCTTTTGGGGGGACTAAATTAACTCCTACTTCAGAGTCTAACCCAGCACTATAGAAACTACCAGTGACATAAGTGTACATTGATTGGCCGAACGCATGCCATGTGAAACAGTGGCACCCACCATTTTCAAAATGATGTGTGAACACACAGCTTATATTATATATATATATATATATATATATATATATATATATATATATATATATATTAGTGCTGTCAAAGTTAACGCGTTAATTAGGCGTTAACGCAACATCATATTAACGGCACTAATTTTTTTAACGCGCGATTAACGCAGCGCATATTTTCAGTTTGACCCGTGACCCAACCCCTAGTTGGAGAAATGGAGATACACAGTGTTGCCAACTTAGCGACATTGCAGACACCTTTAGCGATTTTTTTCTCTTCAAAAAAGCGGCCAAACCTATAGTTTCTGAGAATCGCCGGTGCTCTCCCAGCACGCGCGCAGCTCTCTCTCTCTCTCTCTCTCTCTGCGCGGTAGAGAGGAGCAGCGCTTTAATTCAGTTAAACATAGATATGATGTTGCTTCTCTAATTTTGCATGCACGTATAGCAGAAATCACAGCACGAAATTGTCTTTATCTTATGTGTATTGATTTCATCAGACGACGGCTCGATTATCAGGATTGTTGTGCAGATTAACATCTTGGAAGGGAGAGCTGGTTATGTTTAATGGGTCGCGTTTCAGTCACTATTTCATATTCATTCCGTTGTTTAACAACAGAAACAGTAAAATATACCAATGAAAACAGTTTTATTGAGAATTTAGCTTCATCAAAATGGGCACAGAGAGAGACAAACTAATGTAATAATAAATAATAAATGTACATTTAGCATTTTCAGAAGAGCTGCCCTGTCATGCAAAAATCTAAACATGTTTGTTTTAGTAAATTGCTCAGTGCAAAGAAAGATAAGTAATGGGAACCTGGTATTTCTTTGTTCTTTCTTCATGTGTCTAATAGACAACAAGTTCTTTGAAAAACATCTATGACCTTTGAAACATGTCTCGTCTTCATGCTCTATGTTGACTATGGTTTCAATAATAAACATACATTTGCATAAAGCATCCATATTTATCCATGCCCATAATGATTAGAGTATATTACAAACTTGAAAAGTATTAATTTAAGGTACATTTAGAACAAATAAAAAATGTGCGATTAATCGCGAGTTAACTCATGGCAAGCATGTGATTAATCGCGATTAAATTTTTTAATCGATTGACAGCCCTAATATATATATATATATATATATATATATATATATATATATATATATATATATATATATATATATATATAACTGAGATCCTATAACTACCCTGGCTGCGTTCCAGTCCACTTTTAGACACGCACTTGCGTACTTCCCTAAGCACTTCCCCTCGGGAATCCCGCCGCCATTTTGAAGTGCGTTCCACTTCGTGAAGCGGACGAAGGAAGTTTATATGGACAGACCCTCGTTCCCTCTTGCAATTTTGACCGAGGGAGCGAGTCTACTTCATATGTACACTTCAGGCAGCTCCATATACCACAATGCAATAAGATTGTGACGTCAATACGTCAATGTCACTGCATACCCATCCATGGAGGCTGTCCCCGAGGCACTCAGGGCTGAATGACCGGTTCCGCCCGGGACCCCCGGTTCCGCCCTGGACCCCCGAGTTGCCTGCTCCGCCCTGGACTCCTGAACCAGCGACGCCCTGGTGGCCCCATGAACTGCCAGAACCTCCCTTGCTCCCTGTATCACTGGTACCGCCCTGGAGGCTCCCTGTCCTGCCTATGCCTCTCTTAGTTAGCGTCTAGTTTCTGTTTGTGTTTGGACTTCCTCTATGTTCATTGTGTTCAGTTTCTAGCCACTCCTCCTTCATCAGTTCATCCCAAGCCTGTTTGTTACTATGGTTTCTGTCATTGAGGTAATTTGTCTCGTTTCCCTCATCTGCTCTGTGTATTTAAACCCTGTGTTTTGTCCTGTTCAGTTTCTGTTGTCGTTAATGTTAAGCTGGTTGTTCTGTCCTGGTTCTTAGTCTCCCGAGCATTTCTGTAAGTTTAAGTTTATTGTTAATAAAGTCTGCAACACAGAAATCCTGTTTTCTCGTTGCTGCAACCAGAAACCTAATACCTGGTGTGAAAGCCCCTATTAATTGATATGAGTTCAGTTAAATTTAACTAAATAAAATCATTATTAATAACCCAGTTTTGTTGACAGGCAAAAGTGTGGAACGCTATAAATAACCCATCCAAAATATAAAATAAAATAAAGATAATTACTCACAGCAGTGTTGACCGTGGGTGATATAGCAGCTGGTGTTGTTTGATTGATTGTTTTTTCCTTTTGGATTCCAATTCTTCTGTGTCTACCACCACCACCTACAATAATACGGTAACTCTTTACAATAAGGTCCCATTAGTTAATGCATTTCTAATATTAACTTGCAATAAACAATGTAATTGTTACAGTATTTATTTATTTCTATCAACATTAGTTAAAACAACATTACAGCCGTTCAGTGTTCTTGTTAGCTTAGGTCCATTAAATAATATTACCAGATAGGCTACAACGTTTAATTTTAATAATATTTTAGTATGTTGAAATTAACAATAACTCAGATTAATACAATTATGTTTATTGTTAGATCATGGTAACTTATGTAGTTAATCAATATTAACAAGTGAAACCTTTTTGTAAAATGTTATCAATAATATGTTTAAGGTGATATACACAGGGAAACTTTTTGAGCAATGTTGCCGTCGACGGGGAACCAGGTGAGACACAGGGCCCATGATGATCTAAAATATCTAATCTAGATAGCAATTTGTTGCCCATTCTCAATGGACATCGCTCTGCAACATTGGTCAAAAAAGTTTAGTGTAGTCACCTTAAGAATCCTATTTATCAATACATATAAAGACAAGTCATTGTAAAATGTCTATCTATTCATTTTACACACACATAATTAATCCTACCCCTTTTTATGGTGGTTAGAGGTGGTTTTACTTCTAGGTCCAGATGTGAGGATGAGATTGGGTTTGCTATATCATCATTCTCTTTTTCATAAGTTGACATAGAGCGTTTCTCCTCTTGGGATACACCAGGTACATCTGACCCAGGATCAGATACTTCATTTTCTGACATTTTTTTGTTTGTTTTCTCCTCCTAGGAGTTAAAAGTCAGGAATTTCAAAAGAATCATCATTCATCATTCAAGGACACTTTCAGTATTTAAATAAGAATGGAATCATTTGATGTCATATGGACTGCAAACATATTTACTGGTTAAAGTTAATTTCTTCGTTTAAATTTAGAACCGTTTGTCAGCTGGTGTTTGACTTAACGGACATAACGAACATTGAGTGTTGATCAATGGGACTTCTTTGGGATTCATCCCATAAACGAAAACTGTAACGTTACTACTTCCAATTAATTTCAGGAAAATTGAAGGATACTTAGCTAGTCAGGTCAAACTAAAAAGCTATGCCCAGTTTGGTGGTTGGAAAGCTCTTGGTCAGCACGTTATGGAACTTTTGGGGATTTCTGGTCGTCAGCTTTGACAGGCCATCATAATAACAGGGGAAATTACATATTTTATCAATAAATCATATATTAAAACATGAAATAGTATTTCATTTGTCGCAAAATAGCTCCTTAGCTTAACGTTAGACGGTTCGGCTGCGTCAAACGACTAAGTTAAACTAGCGAAGGTTTTAAAAGTTATTCTTGTACAATTAGTGGAATAAATGAACTCAAATTAACTTTAAAGTTACCCTTGAACACATATTTAGAATAAATCACCATATTATTTTCCCTTTGCTGCTAATTTAGAGCACTCACCTTGCCCGAGGGTCATCAAATCTGTGAGAACAAACTGAAAGCCTGAGGCAAAGTTTATTGTTACTATAGTAACTGACGCGCGTGCAGGAGAGACGAGCACAAGCCTGATTAAAGGAACATTTGGACCCTTTTCACACAGACGCGCTTAAACGGTCATCAGCATCGTGAATCCTGCGAATTTTTTCATATTTTTTTTCTATAACGTATGTAGGCCTACATTTAACATTCAGTAGGCTACTTTGTATATTACTTTTGCATCAAATTACAAGTTAACGCTTCTTTGAGGGTGTGTGACGAAGTTGACATCTTGAAAGTTGTGTAACACTATTGTGGTGTTTTTCTTTAGCTATTTGATTAAATGAGAATACGCGCGCGCACGCGCACACACACACACACGCGCGCACACGCACGCACACACACAACACGAATAAAAAACGTTAACTGTATAAATTATGCATTATTTTACCTAAATCAAATAAAAAAACACACAATATATAATGAATAAACATTTTGTATGCAATATCGTGTTTTTCATAATACATTATTAAATTGATGGTATTTGAGGGGTTTTGAATGCTATGTTTTCAACGTTACAATTTGGGGGGCATTTTATTCACTTACATGCACCAAATAATTTTTTTCCACATTTTTATAAACAGCTAGACTCTGGCAAAAGGAAAGTAAAAAAAAAAAAAAAAAACATGGTGGAACATGAGACTCATACAGTTTCTATGGAAGCTTCTTATTCAGTTATCTTATTCAGTATGCAGAACTTTTCATATGATCATAATTTGTGATTATACACATACCCCTAAACCCATCCATCACAAAAAACTTTCTGCATCTTTACATTTTCAAAACTTCATTTAGTATTATAGGCTATGTATTAAGCTGTTTCCTCATAAGGACCAAAAATAAAAAAAAGTCTAAATTTCCTGGTATTACACACACACACACACACACACAGTGGTTCAGTCGCGTCGTGTCTCGCGTGCAGTGAAGGTGAGCTGCGTGCGTCACGTCACAGCTGTACTGAAGCGCTCAGACACGTTGACGAGCTGAACGGGACCTGCCGCTGGAAAACTATCTCTGTTACGAGCTACATATTGTCTGTTCGTGGGAATATCTCAACAAAAACAATGCTTTAGAATGAATCCACTGTTGAACATGAGGTTTACGAAGCCGTCTCTGTTCCGTGAATTGGGAATCGTCTGTCTTGTGCTGATAAGTGCGGTGTGGTGCTCCGTTTCTGAGAGGAAAGGTGAGTGAAGCTTTAACTTTAACTGTCACTAACATCTCAGATTTGACTGATTTATTTATCTACACAAACATAACGTCTTTTAAAACATACACGAAGAAAATAAGATATATTAGCCTACATAATTTTAGTCAAGTGTGTCCACACTTTTGACTTTCAGTGTAAACAAACATTATGTAAAATATTATAACGTAACAATTATATTGTTTCATAGATCAATCGTTCATGTACAAATATGAATATGTATAAAATATGATAAAAATCTAATGATCTGAAAAGCATTAGATGAGATGAGAGAGACATTATGTAGCTAATATATATAATAATAACAATTATATGACGATCAATCATGTACAAATATGAATATGTATAAAATATGATTAAAATCTAATGATCTGCATTAGTTAGATAAGATTAAGGGGGCTGAGGTGACATTATTAATCATCTGTACAACACAAACGGAAGGATTGTCTTTAACAAGTGACCCCATGACAAGGTCAAGGAGTCTTTCATGTTGCTAAAAGTGTTATGAAGGTAATTACATCAGAAATACATTTAAAAATACTTGACTAACTTTTGAGACTGGTGACCACAGGATGAGGGCCAAGAGTTCAACACCAGCAGATGGTATCGCTAGACAGCTGCCCCACTGAGTGGGGTCTGGGCCCTCTGTTTGTGGTCCAGTCTCTACCCGAACAGACTGGGTTTAACATGCTGTTTGAGGTTTCTTGCCAGTTGAGAAATTAACAGCAGATGGGGGCTACCAACACTGTCCCAGAGCAGACAGGCAAAAAGTATAAGTATAAAATGGACAGATCTGGCTCTAAAATGGCTTATTGGCTTTATTATTATTTTTTTTAAATGGACATACACTTATGTCAAACTGTTTTTATTTGATAAGCAGCACACCTTTAATACACAAAAGAATGGTTGCATACCTGCTTCTGCAGAGAGTTCAATGACGTATAGACTGTACAATTTGATATTTACAGTTTCTATTAACAGTTTGAAGACAGCAGGGTATGCTGATTAACTGAATAATCAACATTGGATCATTGAATTGTACAGTACCATTATGCAGACTTGTGCTTTACTGTTTGAGGAAAAGCACTGTTCATGAATCTATTGTTTTTATTTATTTTTATTTTTATACTTCCTGTTGCATTTCAATCTTACAGATAGATAGTAACTTCACTCATTTTACTTTTGTCCCGTGTCATGCCATGCATGGCCTAATAACAAGAATGCTGTTTGCTAGGACACATCAATCATTTAAAGGGTTGAATTAATCACAAGATATAACTATTAATTGGTCTTATTATTCACAATATTAGCTTAGAAAAGTCACATAATGAAGATACTTTAAAGCCAATACTTATTGTGGCTTTTGCAGTATTGCAATCCTTTCTGACAGATTCACACAGAAAGTGTTGATGCACATTTTATGAGGAATCATCTCAAATGAACGTGACAGTCCTGCTTCCTGAATTTATTTTTTTGATTGACTATCCCTATTTTAAAAAATTTGCTCCTGTCCCAGCAAAGACTTTCTCCTGAGAAATGCAAACACTGTCACTCTATCAAAACATTGGCCTATTTGTTTAAGCATCCTGATCAGCCTGATCAGTGGCGCAACTAATAGTGTGAGTTTGAGGCGGGACTATCTGGTTTGTGACCAATGGCAATGTCTTAAACAGTCATTTTAACTTTAAACAGTCATAGGGACTACGGATGTAAATTAGCCCTGTGGCTATAATCCGGTATGTTTACGTTGTTTTTGTTGTTTCAATGCAGATGTTCATTAATGTGCATTGTCCCCATCAAATAAATAAATAAATAATTTCTTGCAAGTCTTATTGGTTAAATGACACACTTCGCCTTTAATGACCTGTTAATTTAGGTGTGGAAAGCCTTCTGGCGATGGACCTTAGGTATGCATGTATCAGCAAAACCTGTCAGTCAGTATACCGTCTCAGCGGCATCTCATACTTTGTTTCATTCCCACAGCCTAATGGCAGAAAAAAAGGAAAAAAATAGGTTAGAAGGGTTATTGCTTTTTGGAACGTACATGTATTTGAAGCATTAACAGGAATGGAACAGCATCCATTCATGCGAATCATGAATGTGGGTTTTGCGTAGGTGTGGATTACTTCCTTTGAAATGTACATGCAACAAAGCTAGATATTGTGATAGGGTTACTCTTTCACTATCTGATCTTGCATTTGTGCGCGGAGGATTTCATCATTCATAATCTGTGGCATGCTGAGTCAGGCCCAGAGTTTGGCAAATTATGTCACAACATTTATTTGGTAATGTTGTGAAAAAAAAAAAAGAGATGAATAACATAAAACGGGTTACATTGAGAAACTAAAGGAAGTTTCCTTTAAGGAAAATGTAAATTCTGTCATCATTTACTCACCCTCAAGTTGTTCCAAACCTGTATGACTGACTTTCTTCTGCTGAACATAAAAGAAGATGTTTTGAAAAATGTAGGAAAACAAATAGTTGATGGACCCCATTGACTTCAGAGTGTTATTATTTTTGTACATACTATGGAAGTCAATGGGGTCCATCAAATGTTTGGCTAACCATATACTTCAAAATATACTTTTGTGTTCAGCAGAAGAAAGAAATGCATACAGGTTTTGAACAACTTGAGGGTGAGTAAATTATGACAGTATTTTTATTTTTGGGTGAACTATCCCTTTAATATTCTCATGTAGTTTGTTTTAAAGGAACACACTAAAAACTCCTGGGCCAAAAAATAAACCCAACTCCTGGGTTAAAAAAGGGACCAACTAATTTATGGGTTATTTAAACCCAGAAAATTGGGTTATTCTTTTTGACCCAACTTCTGGGTTAAACACCTGACCCAAATGTTTGGTTAAAACAAACCAACATTGTAATTAATATAACCCAACTTCTGGGTCAAAAGAACAACCCCAATATCTGGGTTTAAATTAGTTGGTCTCATTTTTAACCCAGGAGTTGGGTCAAAATATTAGCCTCATAACCCAGAAAATGGTTACTCCCTGAAAATATAACCCATAATTTTAACCCGACACAAGTAACCCAGAAAATGAGTTGAATAAATAACCCAGGAGTTTTTAGAGTGAATGGAAACAAAACAACAATTAGATACATTTAGAAATATCCAGTCATAATTATGCATCTGACACATACAGTGTGAGCTGGTATAAATACACGGCATCTAAATACACATCCCTTTCTTAGCCCACACTTATGCACTAATCACTAAAAATATTCATGTCCTCCTTCTACCCAGAGTTCTGTGCTGTAATTTGGTCTAGACATCACTATTTGTTCTAAATCTAATATTCTTGAAACTCTTAGCAAACTCGTAAATATCCTATGACCGCTGTCATTTACTAAAGACTAGAACTCCTGTTCTTCTGCATCACATTTTCTGACCACCAGCTACAAGGGTCAATTGAATGGAAAGTAAAGTAATCAATGTAAATGAACACATAACTGCAATCTGTTATTGTTCAAAATGTCAAAATAGTTTTTGTCATCCATTTAAACCTCATATTTCATTGATCTGCTAAGTGGTATGAAATGTTTCATTGATTCTCGTTTAAAATATGTGGGCAAAATCAATTATAGTCTGTGAGATGCCAGTATATATTTAGTCAATAATGCGTGTCTTAGGTTGAGGTTATCTCTGGCCTACGTTATTTGTTTTTAAAAAGAACGAGTGAACACTGTTCAGAAAAGCAGGGAAATTATTTTAGATATTCCATATGAATACATACACTACTGTTTAAATTTTTTTAAAGAACATAATACTTTTATTCAGCAAGGATGCATTCAAATTCACATTTAAGACTTTTACATTGTTCTATTTTCAATAAATGCTGTTCTTTTGACATTTCTATTCATCAAATAATCCTGAAAAAATGTATCACGGTTTCCACAAAAATACTGAGCAGCAAATCAGCATATTAGAATGATTTCTGAAGGATCATGTGACATTTAAAAGTAAACTGGAGTAATGATGCTGAAAATTCAGCTTTTCCATCACAAGAATAAATTACGTTTTAAAGTATATCAAAAGAGAAAACAATTGTTTTAAATTGTAATAACGTTTCACAATATCACAGTATACAAGCTTAAATCATGAGACTTGTTGAGGAGAGGTGTGCTGTTACTTTAGCATTCAAATGAGCATTTTTTGCCTGGTGGAAAATAAAAACTGGCCGTTCATTTTCACAACAAAGGCGTTAAAAGCGAGTTTTGCAAGTTTTATGAAACTAATACCGTCATCATGTGTGTTAACTAGAAAAACGCGAATTTGTGAAACCGGTGAAATCATGTGCATGCAAATTACGTGTTCAGTCTATAGGCACGTAGTGTTTCTTTATAATACAGCATTTTTAGTCGTTTTTGCGGATACGTGTGAACGGAGGTCGTTTTGACAACGCTGACGTATGTATGCAAAAAAAAAAGAAAAAACGCAGAGGAATTTTTTTCCCCATTTTTAGTGCAACGTTGTCGTGTAAACATATCAGAAGTTACAAAGTTACCTATAGTCAGTAGAATGTCTTTTGGGAAGCATCAAAATAAAGTGTTAGCAGATATTAAGCAAACAGTCTACTAATACTCTAAAGACTGCTAGTTGACATGTAGCTGCAAAGTTACTTATAATTAGTAGAATGTCTAAATAAAGTGTTTACCTACATTTCATTCATTTGTGTCTTCTTCATCAAAATATTTGAATATACTAAAATGCATGTCTCATGTTGTTTACCAAATGCAGTGGTCATGCCATGTTTTTACTTTCGCAGTCAGCAAATTGCCCCATAGACAAAGAGCTGAATTCATCATATTGCATTTTGATGGATAGGTCACCAATAGACAATATGTTACTTATTTGATTTAGACAGACAGTGGTTTGTATAAAAAGCACACAGCCATGGAGTGAGACGTCTTTGTTTCACTCTGTAAATTGTATTTACTACAATTCAGTTAGAAGGTATTTTATCCACATGTCTCTCATTTAGGGTGACAACAGTGAACTGTCACGCACTATTGCACGCACGGCAAAGAAAAACAGAAGATGTAAGAAGCAAAATCATGTGAAACTGCTACTCTCAAATTGATAACCATTTATATTGCTTTTCAAGAATATTTAAACATTAATTTTGTACTGTAAATACCACTATTATGATTATGTCATTGCATCAGATCTTTTGTCTTAAAAAAACACTGTAGCCTCAACTTGGGGAAAATATGTTTTTCTGAATATTTTTTTGAAGATTCAAAATAACTTTTGTCGCTAACTTCAGATCAACCCATTGAAAAATATTCAATTACCCATTATGAGGTTACATGTAAAATTCAAGATATGTGAAAATGTAGGTTTCCAGGCTAACACATTTGAATATTTCCAACAAAAGCAGAGCACATGTTTCAACACAGAAATTAGATTTCCCTTTAGGTGTATTCCTGGAAAGACTATCAGATGGAAAACAGGATGCGTCATGACAAATGCTGTTGACTTTTTGTGCTCATATGATCGATACTTTTTGCAACAGTGCAAACGTACTCTACAAACAGTTGATCATGTTGTCTGCCCACAATCAAACTTAGTCATCGAAAGGACATCCAGATACACTGACATCTGTCAGAAAACAAGGTTACAGTGCATTTAGGTTGTAGCCCAAACTCTAAACAAAATAACTAAATATACTGTCCGATGTGTGAATACCACTGACTCAAAAATCTGGTATATTCTGCCCAAGAAATTATTGCATATAATCATGCATTGCACCCTGAGGGGGGAAAGAAGAAGAGAATATGAAGACATTAAATGTTTTTTAATCAGGTTAATACTTTCAAAGTGATTAAGTGTGCTATATATCGGAAGCATCAGGTTTTATTTTTGTAAAACAGTAGCAGCATCTATTTAATAACCGTGGTTTCAAAAGGAAATACATCATCTCAATGTTTACCTTAAAACTAGTTACATGGTATAGTCATCCAAAGTCCTGTCACCCAAAGCATATACAATTATAAACGGTGAGAAAATGAAAAGAGGCATAAAAAGAAAAATAGAGCAAAGAAAGCCGTAGGTAATAAAGGAAGGATGGGAAAGCATGGGAACAACGGCACGG
Source organism: Phoxinus dragarum (assembly GCA_033366665.1). Lineage (NCBI taxonomy): Eukaryota > Metazoa > Chordata > Actinopteri > Cypriniformes > Leuciscidae > Phoxinus > Phoxinus dragarum. The sequence continues at coordinate 13,319 of JARPMJ010008671.1, read as the reverse complement.
CCTTGTAAAAATTAATTATATGCATTGACAGCCTTGAGATGATCCCAGGTTATCTCATAATTAATCTATCATCATTATTTCTACCCTGTGCATCCCTGTACTTAAGTAGATAAGCCATGTGTGAGAGAAGTTTCTGAAATCATTTGTGCTGCTTCATATTTTTATTTAAAACGTGATACTTTTTTTTCAGGAGTCTTTGATGAATAGAAAGTACAAAAGAACAGCATTCATTTAAAACTTTATAAATGTGCTGACTGTAACTTTTATGCATCCATGCTCAATTAAAGTATTAGTTTCTTTAGAAAAACCTGTATTTAGATTCTAAAACATCTTACTGACCCCAAACTTTTTAACAGTACCAGTGTACATTTTGTGGCTAAAATCTGGAAGGCGGTTTTGTTTCCATCAGGACAGACTGATCTCATAGAATGGCGTATGTATGACATATACATGGCGTGTTTTTCAATCACATCTGGGGATATGGTTCGTTTCGGTGTAGACATACACGCGGAATCACATGCAAGGATAATGGATTCCTTCGCTCAGAACATTTGATAGATGTTGTGCCGAATTTTGACTCCCTGCCAAATTATTACCCCCCTCGTTGAAGTCAGTACCTGATTCCCTAATCCTAACCGCACTTCTAATCCTAACCCCTCACCCCCTAAACCTACCCATACTAGGGCGTAGACATACACGCGGCGTAGACACACACGCGGATAGCTCAAAATGTGTACAGATAACACACCACTTGGCAGTGGCGTGTATGTTTACGCAAAGTCATGATGTCATGTTGATCAGGAAATGACAGGTTGATTTATTACTTTGCATTACTGGACTTCTCAAGTATTGTGTTTCTTTGCACTGATGGAGTCTTGATAACCCGTGTGCATGCTTTGCATCAGTTGCAAAGGATAAAAGACTCGAGTTATAAAGCACATTGGTCACCTGCTGCTGTTTTAATGATGCTCATAAACCAAACCTGACTTGGAAAAAAAAACCTTGAAATTTGAGTTTATAATCATCAGAATGTTTTTCTTTTGTTCTTGATGGTTTGATGTGACGTAATGAGGGAGTTAAGATGTTCCTTCATGAATATTTTTTTCAAGGAGCAACCTGTTCAGTCACATCCCTTGGTTCGGGCTCAAGCCTAAGGCACCGCTGCTAAACAGCCGCCCGTAGAAAACAGCTGCACGTTTTGCATCCGTTAACAATCTCACATTTTAGGGGCTTGTAAAGAGATCGTTAAGGGCTAAAAAACCTAAATCTACTTCATGCCTGACCTTAATCTTTAGTTGAAATCTACCCTTGGAGCAGATATCTGGATGCTCTAGGGCCTGACAACTAACTACTAACCAACTAACAATGTCACAACACTGAGGAATTAAGGCTAGCTGGATTTTCAGAAGGTGATTTATGCAAGAGCTGCATGCATGAGTTGAAAATGTTTGTTGGTCCTGATCATCTCACATCTCATAAAACAGGTAGGACTATGTTGGACTATGGTAGGACTATGTCCACAGACTATGTTGCCAAAGTGTTGACTGATGTAAAAAATGCTAATTTAGCAAAAGTGGAAATACCCTTCATGTGCGCCGCCATGTAAGGAATAATAATTATAAAAAAAACCACCATGTTTGCACTTTCATCATAATATTGTTCGTACAGCTTCATTGTTATTTTGTGAACAAGCTTTCAACAATCTCAGTTTTAAGTAGTCAAATATTCAACCCCATTTCAAAGTGATTTTTTTACTACACACTAACTAGTTCCAAAACCCAGTGAGCTGCCTGTCTGTCTACTGTCTACATAGGCAGATGTCTTCAAAGACCACATTGAAACAGAGCCTCGTAGATGATTAAATTGGAACACACTATTGGCGGCAACTCAAAACACTTGTGAGACTGGACTTACTATTGATTCCAATAGTTTCACATTTGCATGTTATCAAACTAACTACATGTACATAAAATATATATACTACATGGTCAGACGTTTGGGGTCTGTACATTTTTCATTTAAAAAAAAAGAAGAAATTAATACTTTTACTCAGCATCGAATCGATGCCTTAATTCAGGGTTCCTCAAACTCGGTCCTGGAGGGCCACTGTCCTGCAGAGTTTAGCTCCAATACTGATCAAACACAGCTGAACAAGCTAATCAATGTCTTCAGGATCACTAGAAACTCACAGCTAGGTGTGTTTGATCAGGGTTGGAGCTAAACTGTGCAGTGGCCCTCCAGGACCGAGTTTGAGGAACCCTGCATTAGTCAAAAGTGACTGTTTTTTTAACTAAATCAATCAATCAAATAAATGCTGTTTTCTTAAGCACTAAATCATCATATTATAATGATTTTTGAAGGATCATGTGACAATCTGACAACTAGAGTAATGATAAAAATGCTGAGAATTCAACTTTGCAATCACAGAAATAAAATACATTTCAAAATGTAATATAGAAAAAACAGTTACCGGTATTTTAAATTGTAATAATAGTTCGTAATATTACTGTTTTCGATCAAATAAATGCAGCCTTGGTGAGCAGATGAGCAAAAACATTTAAAAAATCTTACAGACCCCAAACATTTGAATGTTAATTTCTACATATGCTAACGCATCTCTTTTTATAGATTTAATAAGTTGTACAAATAAACATTGTAAAATAATTATAAAGCAGATTTACCTCTATATGCTCTTGCAAATAGTTTAAGAACAAAAATGTGCACCAGGTAACACGGAGTAAAATAAAATCTACATTTTGCTTTAAAAATTTGTGGAGCGGCTGCTGCCATTATGGTTCTTTACACATGACGGTCACATTAGAGATTTGATCAAATTCCTACTTGGGGAACGACAAAGAAGTGAACAGAAACAGTGTCATGACGTGAATGCATTGCCTCAGATGACGTCAAGTGCTATATAGGTGGGATGCACGGCACGCTATAGTTTTTGGAACATAGCCTGTGTCTAAAACAAATCTGCGCATTTCTTTTTTATTAGTTCCCTGGCCTCACTTTAGAAACTTAAAGGACAAGTTCGGTATTTTACACTTAAAGCCCTGTTTACAGATCGTATCTGATGAAATAGAACGGTTAAGATTAAAATGTAATCAATCCCTGAGGGAAAATAGATGATAATTGAGTTGTTACCGGCACTGGCTGGAAATACAATCCATGTCTCTTGCACGTGGCAGGCAAGAATTCAACCGGTTCTTATGTTGAGCAACACTTGTGTGCAATATTTGAGTCTCACCCTCTGTGAACCACATTCTTAATCACGGAGTTCCCGCTCACAGAATTTGCTCTTCCACTGGAGATGAGACACCTAACGATGACTGCAGGAATTCAACACCTGTATGGCATGAGAAAGATAGCAGAGACAAAACAAACACTTGTTTTCCACTATGATGCACAATGAGTTGTGGAAAGTACCATATATTCATAAATAGACGATCACACAATGTAAAATATGCAAACACGGTAATGTGAACTTTTATGTTTAGGAAACCCTGTGGAGATAGTTTAAAAGTGATCAATGAAATATGATCTAGGTTTAGTGTGTTCAGTGCATGAGATGAGCTCATGTTACTGTGAACAATATCAAGGGCTCTAAAGTGGAACAGCTTTAGGCCGTGTCTTAAAGGTATAGTTCACCAACAACTGAAGAATCACCCTCATGTCTGTTCAAACTTGTATGACTATCTTTCTGTGGAACACAAAAAAAAGATATTTGACACATGGAATAGTCTGATATTACAGTTAAAGGGGTCATGGTGTTGCAAGTGATTAGTTATTTGGGTAAGTGGGTAATGTGTCATGACTCAAAGCGGCTCTACAAATATTGACACATTAACTGATGCTTTTCATTAATTTTAATTTTGCACATATCATCTTGTGTAATGATGGAAAACATGGATATTCATTTTGAGATTAACAGTAAGCGATTTCTGAGAATCATGTTGAATGTTTGAAATTAACCCAAACAAACACACCCCACCCTTCATTGCACGAACACGCAATGCAAGAGGGGATGTTTCTTTATCATAGCTGAAGCGAAGCAAAATAATGCTTTGTAGAAAAAAAAAGCGAAGATGACGAACGAACGACAAGGAAGAACAAAAAAATGAACATACGGTACACAAGCCAGAGTTGGTTGTTAGTCGCCAGCAGCACACGCATGGGCGTGTCCACTCATGATGGGGGAGGAGCGAGAGAGTGAGTAAGAGGTGGGAGATTTGAAGGAAGACTGTAAAAAGAGAGATGGCCGAGAGACATTACAAAAGAGAACAGGTCAGAGGAATATCACTGGTTGTGATCAGGCAAAAGCTTTAGGACCCACGGTAATATAATAAAAGCTTTCTACCGCTGGAGAGACCTAAAAGTGAGAAGGCCTGAAAATATTAAATATAAATATAAAATATCAGTCAGTTATTGATAAAACATTTTTTAATTCTATAATATCGGCTGATGACTGATATGATTCCTTCCAAAAAGATTGGTATACTCCACTAGTCTAAAGTTTGGACATACTTTTTGAAGGCTTCTGCTCAAATGCTTGAAATTAGTTTTCTAGACAAATATAAATTGTGCCTATGTATACTTAAACTAAAATTCTAATTAAAGCATTTATAATGAATGACTTGGACCAGATAGTAGATGAAAAGCGTCATCAAATGTGCAGAATATACCTGTAAACTCCAATTGGCATTTAAACAGCATCCCAGGATGCACCTCGTGAAGTTGGTTGAGAGAACAAGCAGAGCCGGAATCTAGACAAAGTTAACATTTTTGATTAATTGAAAACCATAATGATTTGATGTAGTATATTTCACAAATAGTAGTAAAAGTGTTTGTAACATTTATTTTAGTGGACTGTGAATTTTCAGGAATGATTTAGTCACAGACACATGCAAAAAAACGCATTCAATAACCAAGATTACCATAGCAATGGATGCAAGTGGATATATGAAGGATCATATCTGAATCAACATGCAGCAATGCAACATTTTCTAAACTGTATTCATGTTCACATCTTGTAATCATTATTTCAATGAGCACACCGTTTCTGCCTAAAAAAATAATACATGGTGTTAGCTAACTGTGTGATTTGTATATGTACTACTGTACATTTCTGAAATACATTACTTGGACACAGTCACATCTGATAACAAATCACTCTTGTAATTTAGACGCATGCATGTTGTGTAAAGCTGCTTTGAAACGATATGCATTGTAAATTTAAATTTTGAATTGAAATCGAATACATTTTTTTGTTGCTTATTTTATGTATTTTCTGTCATATCTCCTTCACTACCTGAGTATTGATTGAGTTCACCTCTGCTTTATTCTCCAGTATGTCAGGGAACCAATAATAAGCTGACTCAGCTGGCACAGCCAGACGACCACTACAGGGCCATGGTGCGGATGTACAGTAACTGCACAATAGTGCTGGAGAACCTGGAGATAACCAACATTCAGGAGTACCACGACCTCTCTTTTCTCATGGTGAGTGACATCACGTGCCGGTATAATAAAATAGCAACCTAAATATACAATAAGACTAGATCATTGAATACTAATTGGTTATAGACTGCTAATTGGTTAAAAGAACAAGGCTGCTTTTTTATGTTAAATAAGATCTAATTATTGATTAAAAGGGTCCCCTAGTGAAAAAACAAAACAAATGGTAACTTACTGATATAAATATTATAATTAAACTTTATTTGGAGTACTTCTTTATTGCACAATGTACATTTCTTAATGTTAAGCCTAAAATGTGTTTAATAGCACTATTAGTATGATCAATGATCTCACCTCAATTGTAGTCTTGAGTTATCTTCCGGTAATGAACACGTCACAATATTCCTGTTTTAAATAGTTCCTGCCTAAGGCATTTAAACAATAAAGGGACGAGGCCTGGTTGACTTAAGAAGTAATGTGTTGAAACTTACGGTTATGGTAAGAGGTGTGACATTACCAAAACACACTTGAATTGGTTGGCCAATCACAACACACTGGTCCAGCCGACCAATCAGAGCGAACTTTGCTTTTTGGAAGGAGGGGCTTCATAGAGACCGGAAATAAACAGGGCTGCGTTTCCCAAAAGTATACTGATCGAAGAACAATTTCCACCAATGCTCTCTACGATTGACTTAGGCTTCCAATGTTTTGGGAAACACAGCCCAGAGCGTTACTGAAAGAGAGGTGCTGCAATAATGTAAAATATGTGGAAAAATATAGTTTTTTGAAAAATCAAGCTTGAAAACCCATTCTAGTAGACCCCAAAACCAAATCAAGGCTTTGACAAGGGGCATCATAGGTTTCCTTGTAGTCTGAAGGTAGAACAAACAAATCTGAGACTTTTTTAATGGGATTTAGGGGGTCTGACTAACATATTCTTTCTGTTTCATACCCACAGAGTATTGAAGAAGTTGGTGGCTACGTTCTAATAGGAATAAACTATGTGGATGTGATACCATTGGAAAACCTACGCCTCATTCGAGGACATTCTCTCTTTGATGGCAAGTACGCCCTTGCTGTGGTGGCAAACTTCCACAGGAATGAGTCTTTAGAGAACAGCAGCTTCTACGGCCTCAGAGAGCTGCGCATGAGAAGCCTCACAGGTAGCAGCACATTTTATTTTACTATTTTAGCAGATGCTTTTATCCGAATCGACTTACAATACAAATGAAAAGCACATTTACGCATCAATAGGCATCACAATGTGTTGGAAACACTAACACACAGGCCCGTTGCTGTTTCTGCCCTAGAGCTGTGTGTGAAGTTACATTTTCTATTTACAGAGAACCATTTCTCTCTCTTTATCTGGCAGAAATTCTTAAAGGCGATGTTAAAATATTTCACAATCCTTTGCTTTGCAATGTGGATACCATACAGTGGTTGGACATTGTGCAGGACGACAGTGTTGTGAATATATCGAGTGGGACTGGCCTTCAGTGTAAGTATTTAAAGTTTTAAAAACAGATATATATTCAAAAGTTTGGGTTCCTTAAGTTTTTTGAAAATTAATACTTTTATTTAGCAAGGATGCATTAAATAAATCAGTAAAGAGATTTGTAATGTTACAAAATGTATATTTTAAATAAATGCTGTTTTTTTTATATATTTTTATTCATCAAAGAATCCTGAAAGACTATCACAATTTACACAAAGATATTGAGCAACACAACTATTTTCAACATTGATAATAATAAGAAATGTTTCTTGAGCAGCAAATCAGCATATTAGAATGATTTCTGAAAGATCTAAAGACTCGGAATAAATAATAAACGGAATAAATACATTTTAAAAATATTACAATAGAAAACAGTTATTTTATTTTGTAATATTTCAGAATAATTCAGTTTTTACTGTATTTTTGATCAAATAAATGCAGCCTTGGTGAGCATAAAAGACTTGTTAATGTTAAATGTATATTAAATGTGACACAAAATAAATAATTAAACAAACACTTTCTTCATTACCTCAGGCATACGATGTGACTCAGCGTGCTTAAATGGATCGTGTTGGGCTCCAGGACCAGAGAACTGCCAGACCTGTAAATTCAATTGTATATGTGATTCTCCAAAGGCATATGTGTGAGTGAACAATGTCCTAACTAAGGTTCTTTGGTGTTCTTTGTCAGTGACTCGGTTGAACTGTGCTGAGCAGTGCTCGCGGAGGTGCCGGGGTCCCAAACCCTCTGACTGCTGCAGTGAACACTGCGCCGCGGGCTGCACTGGACCCCGAGCCACAGACTGCCTGGTGAGTGGTGAAACTTGTCTTACTATCATACAAGATAAAGGTCTAACATGAATATGTTTTTTTGTTGTTGTAAGTTTAACACAAGATATGTTACAAATAAACATACTGGGTGCATATTTACCAATCTTATACCTGCTGATTGGGTTAAATCCTCTGGGGCCGGCAAACGCACCGTTGCGGTTTTTTCGGGTTTTTTTTACATAGCCGCAAAATAGACTTAAAATACTCTGTCATTTTTGGTCATACAGACTTCAGAAATATGAAAAAATAAGCTGTTAAATGTCTACTTTTTTATGTGTCCACTTACAATCGAAATAAAACATTGTGCTTTTGTAAAATAAAGAAAATAAACACGGTGTGCTTTCTGCCTCTCCGTCTCCGTGAACTTTTTTAACTCCGTGAACCTACAAAGAAAATATGTGTTATACTTTTTATACTTTATTTTAATATTTAAAATATATAATTTTTTTATATATTTTATTATTATTATTATATTTACTCATTTAACAGTTGAAATATTTATTTTATTTGTATTATTCTATTTTGGGAATTCACACTTATTTCTGCCCAATTCTAATCATCAATCACCAATTGTGGAACTTTTTATTTCATTTTTAAAATCAATTTACAGTTATTCAGTACCTTTTCATATTTTGTGTATGTTTACTGTGTACGGTCTCTTCTTCTCCAGGCCTGCAGAGACTTCCAGGATTACAGGACGTGCAAGGATGCGTGTCCACGTCTAATGCTGTATGACCCCAACAATCACCAACTTGTTCCCAATCCCAAGGGGAAGTACAACTTTGGTGCCACCTGTGTGGAGAAATGCCCCTGTAAGTTTGCTTTTCAAACACCTGAGATCATTAAGATCACTTTAACAAGAGGAGACAATTCTTTCCATTAAAACCTTTAGTTTGTAAATATAAGAGCCCCAAAAGTCATGGAGGTATACTGGCTCATTGCTATTGTGTATGTGATGGTAACAACCATCAGCATTATCCAGAGGCAAAAAATAACACTAGTCTTTAATCAGTTATGTTTGCAAACATAAGAAAAGACACACCCAGAGCTTATGCACTATGTAAACAAAGAAGTACTATAAGTTCTCTGAAGTCAAGGTTTATTTAAGGGAAAGCACTTTAGAAAACAGCTGTAGACCTAAAATGAATTGTGTAGCTATTAATAAATATAATATATATAATGTATAAATAAAACATATATTGCAAAAGACCACAGCAATCTCACGTGTCTCCTCAACACCATGTATTGATTTAAAGTTGCGAATTTAACTTCTGTGCAAAATCGGAAAATCGCATAAAACATTTGCGAATAAAGACGCATTTCCAAAATATATATAAAAAAAAAAAGGTTGATATTTAACTGAAACATGACTGCAAACTCCTCTCTCTGCTCCAGACAACTTTGTGGTGACTGATCACGATGCCTGCGTTCGAACCTGCAGCAGTAACATGCATGAAGTGGAGGAGAACGGAATAAGGAAGTGCAAACAATGTGACGGCTTGTGCCCAAAAGGTCAGCAACATCATTAATAAATAATAGTGATTTTCTTGTCATTTCTGAAATACAGAATTTACATGAAACGTGAAATGAGTTGACCCTGTGTGTTTTGGTTTAGTCTGTAATGGTCTCGGGACGGGGGCGCTTGTTAGAGCCATCGCAGTCAACGCGACCAACATTGATTCATTTATCAACTGCACCAAAATAAATGGGCACATTACAATAATGAAGACGACTTTTCAAGGGTGAGATTTTATGGACTACAGACAAAATCAACCAAACTCTGAATGTAATGCATTAATAAATCTAATGCCTTTTTTAACAAATGTTTTTAAAGGGATGTTTTTACAAATACTCCAAGCATGGACCCTGTGAAACTCGACTATTTCAAAACAGTCAAAGAAATATCAGGTAGACTACACAACTACATACATAAATAAAATGTATATATATATATATATGTTTGCATATTATATATAATGTATGCATAATTATAAAACATTTATATATATATATATATATATATACATATACATATTTAAAAAATATATTTATTATGTATATATATATAATTTCTATAATTGTGTATATTTATATATATATATATATATATATATATATATATATGTGTGTGTGTGTTTGTGTGTGTGTACATGTCTGTGTATATACACATATACACACACAGACATATATATATATAAATATAATAATATATATATACACACACACATATATAAACAAACTATATACTCTTTCTCTCTCACACACACACACACCACACACACACACACACACACAATTTGAATATGTCTTTGACGAAAGGTTGATAACACCTTATTTAGCAATTTTATTTATTACATTTTTCTCAGGGTTTCTGTTAATCCAAGACTGGCCTAAACAACTCAAATCCCTCAGTCCCTTTGAGAACCTGGAGATCATCAGAGGAAGAACAAAACAGTGAGTTCAATCATGTCAACGTACAAATAACTAACATTCTCTGCATATCAAACCTGTTTATATCATAAAAATGACACGCTTCACCTTTAACCAGTGTTCCTCTCTTTACACCTCCCACAAATGCAGCAACACCGTCAGTTTCGCCGCCATAAACATTACACACCTGGAACATCTCGGCCTGCGTTCGCTGAAGGAGATCAGCGATGGCGACGTGGTGGTCAAAAACAACCGCCAGCTCTGTTACGTTGATGGCAGCTACTGGCCAAAGCTGTTCAGATCTGAGAAACAACGCATTCGAATTGGAAACAACGCAGCAATGCACAACTGTGGTGCGGGACTGTATTCACATATTTTGTATTTCAATTTTATACAACTCATTTGTTTGCAAGCAGTTTTGGGTTCGGTCAGGTCACAGAATCTCTCGTTTGCTCTTCAGAGCAGCAGAACAATACCTGTGACAGTATGGTGTGGAGGGGAAGGCTGTTGGGGCCCGGGGCCGTCCATGTGTGTCTCCTGTCAGCATGTACGCCGTAGGGAGCGCTGGTGTCAGTCACTGCAACCTGATGGATGGGTAAGTGTCCAACATTTAACACCGCCCTAAGGTTTTTTGCACAAATGCTGCTCATTTACGAATTAAATATTGACTATTGATAAGTTGTTTTCTTATGATTTAAAAAAGTAGAAAGTCTATGGGTTTGAATGTTCCTTCGTGGGTTAGTGTTTTTTGCACAAATGTGCATTAGTGCACGCCAACTTTTTAGCAGCATTGGTTCCGGAAGTATTTTTTCCTTCCTATTTTTCCATAGGGATTTTATAAAAGCATTGATAAAGCATTATAAGAACATGAACCAAGACATTTATGATGTATGATTATGTACTTTTCGGCGGTTCATGGGAGTTCCCATTTTCTGCAAGCTCTTTTGGTGCCATTTGCTTGCGGCAACTCTCTGATTGGTGGAATTTTCTGTACAGCATCATTGTTATTGTTAAAAAAATGTATTTGTATTGTTCTTTTACTTACCGACAGTTGCACTCTATATGCAATGTTTCTACAGAGTCCCCGCGAGTTCATCTCAGAGAACGTGTGTCTGGAATGTGACCCTAAATGCAAGATTCTAAACGGGACATCAAGCTGCTCTGGGCCGGTATGTCGTATGTATTATTATGATGCTTGCTCACACTAGCTAGGGATCTAAACTAGGGATCTGAGCACACCCCTAAGCCTAACTTGATGGTGTAAATCATCAGTGACACCTAAAATCACACGGCTTGTTGAGGGGAGGTGTGCTATTACTTTTCTGATCAATCAAACTTGCAATGTCAGCCAAGGACAATCATCACTCACATTTTCCTCAGAAAATGACCAAATCTGTGTGTAAACTAACAATGGTAAGAGGTCAGACCTATGAAAGGGTTGCAATGTGAATGTTGTTTTCTGTTTCTAGGGAGCCGATCAGTGCACTGAATGCGCTCACTTCAAAGATGGGTCGCACTGCGTCGCACAGTGTGCTCAAGGTGTGCAAGGCCTTAATAACCGACTTGTGTGGACGTACCCAGACAAAAACCGGACAGTGTCAGCCGTGCCATCCTAACTGCACGCAAGGGTAGGAACAAGTTAATCCTTATTGGATAATAAAGATTATAGTTATTTAGTAACAATTATTATTATTATTATTTTTACACAACTGGTATATTATAATTATTCCACAAACATTGATTTTTTTATTTCAGAAATGTTATTGTTATTTATATTTTGGTTTATGGTTAACAGAATCCACTGGTTTAAACAAGCAGAAATACAATACAATTATGGGGTCACAAATAAAGAGTACCACTAATTTGAATGTTTATGTTATTATAGGTGCAGTGGACCAGGACTGGAAGGTTGTGAACCAAAAGGGTACAGTAGTTTATGGATTGTTGTTACTAGACTACATTAACTACATTAGATAAAATGCTAAATATGTAAAAGTAGAGTAAAATCAAAAGTTCACTCAAAAATATGCAAGTAAAATGGGTCACAAATGCGGTTTCATTTGCTGACTTTAAGTTCAGAGGATTCATTTTAAATGTGTTTATGAAGGTAAATGATCCGATATGCTCTCTCTAGCTCTCACATGCCTGTAGTGGCGGCTGGCATTGTCGGAGTCATGCTGATGATTATGGTCATCATCCTTTTCATCTTCGTCATCTTCCGCCGACGACACATCCGACGAAAGAGAACGCTACGGCGCCTCCTTCAGGAGAGAGAGGCAAGCCCCAAAAGTGTATAAACAGATTAAACAACATGAATGAAACCCCAATCTAAGCATATTTACATGATTCTGCAGTTGGGTGGAACCGTTGACTCCCAGTGGTGAAGCTCCCAACCAGGCTCTCCTTCGCATCCTAAGGAAACAGAACTGAAGAAAATAAAAGTCCTCGGGTCTGGAGCATTTGGCACAGTCTTTAAGGTACATTTATGAATAAAAAAAACACACTCCAGTAAATGATCAGGCCTAATAAAGCTTTGATGTATTAGATGTGTATCTTAAGTCAACAGGACATCAAAATGGACCATATTCACAACATTTTCTCCTAAATATCCTGTTTGAAAATGACAGAAGTTGAGAACTTAAAAAAAATGCTCAGTCAACATGGATTTCTAAGAAATATTTCCAAAATCTGGCATGTTTTTCCTCCTAGGGATTGTGGATTCCTGAGGGTGAGGGAGTGAAAATACTGTTGCTATCAAAGTATTGAGAGAGGTCGAAATCTCCCAAAGCCAACAAAGAGATCTTGGATGTGGGTATCCTGCCATGTTTACTAATGATAAACAAAGTCCCCTAATACCTTGCATTTAAAACTTGTGTTTTGATGTTTAAGGAGGCATATGTGATGGCCGGTGTGGATACATCCTCACGTGTGTCGTCTGTTAGGAATATGCCTCACGTCCAACGTCCAGCTCATAACCCAGATTATGGCTTTCGGCTGCCTGCTGGATTACGTACGGGAGAATAAGGATAATATCGGCTCACAAACTCTGTTAAACTGGTGCGTGCAGATCGCAAAGGTGAGTTTAAAGTTGTGTGTGTCCTGCTGTA
>JARPMJ010008670.1:27500-32749 GCA_033366665.1 Phoxinus dragarum | reverse complement strand
TTATAAACGAAGCTTTGTCTAGTTTTGTGTTTGAGTGAATCTCACAAATACTGTGTGTCCATGTCATACGTGTGATGTTATTTATTGTCTTACTCTCGCATGTGTTTCCTTTAGAAAGCGTTCCTGGTTGCCACGGCTCCTGGTGGTATCCAGGGCAACACTCATTACAGCTCTCACCACAAGTGTTGTGCTCACACACACACTTCAGTTTCTGTGGAAACACGAGAGAGAAGAGAGTGAGACACGCATAACAAACAGCAGAGGGGCAGAGAAAGGAGATGTGTCCCAGTGTGTCGCCACTGTAAACACTGAGACCACACACACACACACACACACACACACACACACACACACACACACACACACACACACACACACACACACACACACACACACACACGCGAGAAATGAGACCCTATTGTAAAGTGTTTTTATGACTACATATGCAGTTACAGTGACTTCAGAGAGGCGGAGCCAAAGTTCACACTATGATTTGATTGACAGCTTCCGTCTCAGGGGGATGGTGATTGTTGTCAGTTACCTTGGTAACGGCGTCCCACGGGCAGCTCTGGGCGTGGCCATAGCAGATGCACATCCCGCCCACCGAGATGTCCTTGATGGAGTAATAATACTGAAAAGCAGACCGAGACCAGGACACAGTTAGACCGTTACTGCAGTAAAACAAAACTATAACGAGTTATCACTATAACTGCGATCCGCTACACCCCTGCACGGTACGCCTTGAGATATCCTGAAGTACCATGGTATATGAATATGGTGATCATATCAAGGCACCATCTCAGCACAACATTAATAAAAGTGCTTCATACCCGGCGTGTGACGATGGGGTCGACGTCGCGGGGGGTCGCGGTAGCTGAGGGTCATGAGGTCGGCGTTGAGCGTTCGGATCCTCTGCAGTCTCAGGCGTATGAACCGGGCCGAGGTGAAGTCCAGCAGTTCTGGAGTCAGATCATCAGCGCTGGGACGCCCATTAATCAGAGACGTGTGGATCTGTGGAGAGACCAGACACACTCGTCAGGGGAAGGCTTTATTGTGCTCTTTTAGTCGGTGTAAAACACACACACACACACACACACACACACACACACACACACACAGACAGACAGACAGACACACACACACACACACACACACACACACACACACAGACAGACAGACACACACACACACACACACACACATACACACACAGACAGGACAGACACACACAGACACACACACACACACACACACACACACACACATACACACACAGACAGACAGACACACACAGACACACACACACACACACACACACACACACACACAGACAGACAGACAGACACACATAGACACACACAGACAGACAGACACACACACACACACACACACAGACAGACAGACACACACAGACAGACACACACACACACACACACACAGACAGACAGACAGACAGACACACACAGACACACACAGACACACACACACACACACACACACACACAGACACACACAGACACACACACACACACACACACACACACACAGACAGACAGACACACACACACACACACATACACACACAGACAGACAGACACACACAGACACACACACACACACACACACACACACACACATACACACACAGACAGACAGACACACACAGACACACACACACACACACACACACACACACACACAGACAGACAGACAGACACACATAGACACACACAGACAGACAGACACACACACACACACACACACAGACAGACAGACACACACAGACAGACACACACACACACACACACACAGACAGACAGACAGACAGACACACACAGACACACACAGACACACACACACACACACACACACACACACAGACACACACAGACACACACACACACACACACACACACACACAGACAGACAGACACACACACACACACACATACACACACAGACAGACAGACACACACAGACACACACACACACACACACACACACACACAGACAGACACACATAGACACACACAGACAGACAGACACACACACACACACACACACACACATACACACACAGACAGACAGACACACACAGACAGACACACACACACACACACAGACAGACAGACACACACACACACACACAGACAGACAGGACACACACACACACACACACACACACACACACACAGACAGACAGACAGACACACACAGACACACACAGACACACACACACACACACACACACAGACAGACAGACACACACAGACACACACACACACACACACACACACACACACAGACACAAGCTGAAATATGTCATGTTGCGCCGCGTTATCGACCAGGCAGAACAATCCTTCCAACCACTGTAGACAGATTCTTGAATAGCTTACCTGATCTATCTCAGCTCCTCAGTGAACCCAAACAAACAGAGGAACTAGAGGAAATGACTAGCAGTATGAGCACCATTTTCTCTAGTACATTAGAAATTGTTGCACCAATTAGATTAAAAAAGGTTAGAGAGAAAACTAAAGCACCATGGTACAACAGTGCTACGCATGTTATCAAGAGAGAAACCCGTAACTTAGAGCGCAAATGGAAACAAACTAATTTAGAGGTCTTTAGAATCGCGTGGAAAGACAGTATGTCACGTTATAAAAAGGCTCTAAAAGCAGCCAGGGCTGAGCATCTCCGCAAACTAATAGAAAATAACCAAACAATCCAAGGTTTTTATTTAACACTGTGGCTAGATTAACAAATAAACAGACATCACCTGAACAAAATATTCCATTACATTTTAATAGTAATGATTTCATGAATTTCTTCACTGAGAAAATAGAAAGCATCAGAAACACAATTGTAAATGTACAATCTTTGACAGCGTCTTATGATTCAGCCTCAATTATCGCCCCTCAAGAACAACTACAGCGCTTTACAACTATAGGACAGGAAGAGCTAAATAAACTTATCACTGCATCTAAACCAACAACATGTTTATTAGATCCAATACCCACTAAACTACTGAAAGAAGTGTTACCTGTAGTGGAAGAGCCTCTTCTCAATATTATTAACTCGTCTCTATCTTTAGGACATGTTCCAAAAACATTCAAGCTGGCAGTTATAAAACCTCTTATTAAGAAACCACAATTAGATCCAAATAACCTAGCAAATTACAGACCCATTTCAAATCTTCCATTTATGTCTAAAATACTAGAAAAAGTTGTGTCCGCTCAACTGTGCTCCTTCTTGCAAGAAAACGATATCTATGAAAAGTTTCAGTCTGGATTCAGGCCACATCATAGCACAGAAACTGCGCTGGTTAAAATTACAAATGATTTACTTTTAGCTTCGGACCAAGGCTGTATCTCAATACTAGTTTTACTCGATCTTAGTGCTGCGTTTGACACTATAGATCATAAAATACTCTTAGATCGACTTCAAAATTACACTGGTGTACAGGGACAGGCATTAAGCTGGTTTAGATCGTACCTATCAGACCGTTACCATTTTGTCCATTTAAATGGGGGAAAAATCAAAGATAACGTCAGTAAATTATGGAGTGCCGCAAGGATCTGTGTTAGGCCCCCTGCTATTCTCAATTTATATGCTGCCACTTGGTAATATTATATAAGAAAAAACATGGAATAAGTTTCCACTGTTATGCTGATGACACTCAATTATATATTTCATCAAGACCAGATGATAACACTAAACTATCTGAAATTACAGAGTGTGTTAAAGATATAAAAGATTGGATGACGTGTCATTTTCTTCTTCTTCTTCTTATTATTATTACACACCTCTCCGTGCTCCAGCGGCACCAGTCGGGAGTAGTAAGATGTGCAGATGACCTCGTCGTCCCTCTTGTACGTGGGCGGGCCGAGGCGGGGCGTGACGTTGTAGCGGGTCAGGCACTCGGTGTCGCTGATGGCGTAATATTGCCACGGCTGGAAGTCCAGCCCGTCCAGAGAGCGCTCCAGAACCCAGTTCCCGGGTCGCGGGGAGTTCGCCGCCTTGATGATGATGTAGGCGACCTGGAAGACCTGCGGGGGCGAAGAGCGCACACTGGGTCACATGGACAGCAGGGCTACTATAGTGACATTACTTATTATGCCTCTTTTCACCAGATGTATAAATCTACAGTGTCCCCAGAATGTGTGTGTGTGTGTGTGAGTGTGTGTGTGTGTGTGTGTGTGAGTGTGTTTGTGTGTGTGTGTGTGTGTGTACGCGAGTGTGTGTTTTTGAGTATTCGTGAGTATGTGTGGTGTGTGTGTGCGCGTGTGTTTGTGAGAGTTTGTGTGTGTGTGTGTGTGTGTGTTTGTGTGTGTGTGTTCACACACACACACACACACGCGCGTCTGCGTCTCGTCTGCATGTAATGACAGCGCTCGAGCGTCTCTGATCTGCGTTCATGAGATGTCCGGAATCCCCGGAGTAAAGCGCGCGTGTGTGTGTGTGTGTGTGTTTGTGAGTGTGTTTGAGAGTTTGTGAGTGTGTGTGTGTGTGTGTTTACTGGATGCTTAGCAATAGCAATGTAAAGACGCAGACACACACACACACACACACACACACACGCGCGCGCGCGCGTCTGCGTCTCGTCTGCATGTAATGACAGCGCTCGAGCGTCTCTGATCTGCGTTCATGAGATGTCCGGAATCCCCCGGAGTAAACCGCGAGTGAAGACGCAGAGAGATCACGGATTACAGGGCGACTCCACGTTCTCCTGCTGTGATGATGATAACCACAGGCTAAGGACTGCAGAATTATGGGATGGTTGCTACGGAAAACAGCAACTGCTCGAAGAAATATGATTTGAACTTGAAATGTTCACAATAAATGTGCCTTGAGTGAGCGAGGTGTATTTCTGTGAGGAATGTTTCTAACTCGTTGAGCAGAGGAAGGTCGAGCGCTGTCACTGAACTCCACATTAGACTAAATAACCATCGATTCCTGAAGATGTGAAACACTGAGTCGTCTGGACACACTCAAGGGCGTTCGGATAAACTGCAACAACATGTAGATAACAAACACATTACTGTGCACTTTTTGCTTTCAGTGTTATTTCTATCAACAATTTGGATCAAGTTTTATCAAACTATCTTTTTTGATTTTGTGTAAATGTGTATGTCTGTAATTTAACATTACCAATGATTTGGCAAAGTAAAGACTTCCCATGTTAATAAGGCTACTGGAATCATGAACTTATTAGTAAAATCCCACCAGAACTGGATAAATAACAGCAGATT
>JARPMJ010008670.1:15000-22500 GCA_033366665.1 Phoxinus dragarum | reverse complement strand
GGAATGACAGAAGGAGAAAGTTTAAAGCGGACCTATTATGCACTCAAAGTCTTGCTGTAGTTCAGGCTCGACTAGAACAGGTTTTAATGCTTGAATGTTGATTATTCTCCTCATATTCTCCAGTGTTGCGGCTCCTCTCTTCCCAGTCTGTCAGTAACGCTCTGTTTACTTCCTGTCTCTATGAAGCCCCTCCTTCTGAAAAGCACACTGTGCTCTGATTGGTCGGCTGGAGCAGTGTGCTGTGATTGGTCGAGCGCTTCGAGTGTGTTTGGGAAATGCCCCGCCCCTTACCATAACCGCCAGTTTAACACACTACTGACTAACTCAACCAGGCCCCGCCCCTTTATTCTGCGCATTAATTATTATAATGAGGAATATTGTGGCGTGTTCGTTCCCGTGAGAAACTCGAGACTACAGTGGAGGCGTTTCAGGAGTTCAGGAACACTGACACTGATATAGAGGAGAAGAAAGTTAGAGATGGGAAAAAACATCATAGAGCCGTTTAATAACTCGCCGATTGCTCAGAACTGCTCAACCTTCTCTTTCTCTCTTTGAAGAACGATCCATCATCCGCCCACATGTCTGTGTGCCGCCATTCATGACACAAATAACTACGTTCTGGACACTAGACTAAAGCAGTCATCAATTCTCATGAGGAGATAACCATCATCCTCTGCTGACCGATCATTGCTGACAGCAGAGTTCACTGAGAGGGAAGAAGATCAAGAAGAAGATCAAGGAGAAGAAGATGAAGGAGAAGAAGATGAAGATCAAGAAGAAGATCAAGGAGAAGAAGATGAAGAAGAAGATCAAGGAGAAGAAGATGAAGAAGATGAAGATGAAGATCAAGAAGAAGAATGGTAAATGGTAAATGGACTGCATTTATATAGCGCTTTCACAGACCCAATGGCCTCCAAAGCGCTTTACAATATTGCCTCACATTCACCCATTCACACACTCATTCATACACCGACGGCGGTGTCAGCCATGCAAGGCGATCCAGCTCGTCGGAGATGAAGAAGAAGATGAAGAAGAAGAAGAAAATGAAGAGGTCAAAGTCTTCATCGTACATGCATCTGATTATTTGACTATTCTAGTGCTGGGAAACGATTAATCGCACCCAAAAAAAAAAAGTTTGTTTATAATATATATGTGTGTGTACTGTGTTTAATTATTTTGTATATATAAAATACACATACATGCATGTATATATATTTAAGAAAAATTTGTTATTTATATATATATAATATATATAATATTTCTTAAATATATACATGCATACAAAAATAATTAAGCACAGTACACACACATAAATTATGTAAACACAAACCTTTTTTTTCATTGTCATTGCCCAGCATTACTTAATACTGAACATTTGTGTTTTTATCATGTATAATCACTGGTTTATACAAGCAACAAGCCCTTCCAGGCTGTGTTTTACACTGGTTTTACCATAGTCAAAGGGTTTTACCAGGGTTTTACCATAGTTAAAGCCGGTTTTTACCAGGATTTTACCATAGTCAAAGGGTTTTACACTGGTTTTACCATAGTTAAAGGGTTTTACCAGGGTTATACCATATTTAAAGGGTTTTACACTGGTTTTACCATAGTCAAAGGGTTTTACACTGGTTTTACCATAGTCAAAGGGTTTTACACTGGTTTTACCATAGTTAAAGGGTTTTACCAGGGTTATACCATATTTAAAGGGTTTTACACTGGTTTTACCATAGTCAAAGGGTTTTACACTGGTTTTACCATAGTCAAAGGGTTTTACCAGGGTTATACCATAGTTAAAGCTGGTTTTTACCAGGGTTTTACCATAGTCAAAGGGTTTTACACTGGTTTTACCATAGTTAAAGGGTTTTACCAGGGTTATACCATAGTTAAAGGGTTTTAGGGCCTATAGTGGTGCTAATTTCTGTGCATCACCAAACGATCTCAATGACACTGAATATCAGCTTGTGTGTGTTGAGTCACCGGCAGACGGTGTGTGTCTCGGGGGAGTCGTGGCTCTGAATGGACCCCAGTGGTGCTAAACACACACACACACACACACACACTTCAAACGCTCGGCAGATAAAGAGGCGCTGATGACTGAAGTCATTACGGCACATCTGGCCCGTGTTTGCATGTGACACACACACTGAGAACCAAAACACATCTGTCTGCTGCTAACTCCTCAATATCTACTTTACACAACTAAACTAAGAAGTAAAGTAGATGTTTATAAGACAGATGGTTAAGAAATAAAGAGAATATAAACTCATATATTCACCCAGAGCACATTACACACACCTCTTAGTATTTTTGTCTTGTTTCCAGTCCAAATATGTAAAAAATCCTAAATCAAGATGCATTTACTAGATGAGTAAAATGGTCTAAGATATTATGTTTTGTTTTATGGGGGGGGGGGGGGGGGGTATGTATGTATTTACTTTATACACTTCAAAATTAAGTGAGTTTTTGGTTAAAACAAGTAAAATGATCTGCTAACGCGGTAAGAAAAATAAACATTCTTTCAACATTGGCAGATAATTTAGCTTGTTTTAATCAAAAACTTTAGATTTTCATCCCCATAAAACAACACATAATATCTTAATTTAAGAATTTTTACATATTTGGACTGGAAACAAGACAAAAATACTGAGTAAGAAAAGCCGTGTTTGCTTGAACGCTCCACACAGGCTCAGATTTCTCCCTGAGCTTCAGGAATGACTTGAGCTGAAGACGAAGACAAGATGATTGCTCTCCTGTTCTCCGAGCATCTCTGTGTGAGAACAGAGTTTAGACAACATCACGACTGATGCTTCCGACCCAAAGCACAACCTTCAGTCGGGTCTGGGACACTAGATGAGATCTGGGAGTGTGTGAGAGGAAGAAGGAGCGGATCTGAAGTGTCATGCATTGGTGATGAGATCAGCGTCTGCGAATCAAAGCGTCTGTGTGAAGCGGCTCCGGGACACTACAGAAGATCTGCTGGATTTGCATGTGAACGGACTCTGTGATCAGATGTAAGAGGAGCTGATAAGATCCTCAGTGTGATTCAGTCAATTCAGCGTGAAAGGCCACGGATTAGAAATCTCACAGGTACAGGCCGACCCAAGCGGAGAAACACACACACATGATCTTACACAATACCTTTCTTTATTCTGGAAACAAATTATACATGTTTGAATTACAAATACAAGTTTGGTTTGGTTCAGGCCGTAAGTTTTGATTTAATATATTTTCCCCAAAGGCTAAAAAATTCATTTCAAAGTAAAAATATTTTTTATTATTAAGAACATGTACTAAATATATTTTCTTTAGACATAACGCCACCTTGGAATTATAAGGTTCTATCTGTATTCTGACTGGTTTTGAGATATTGAGCTTTAAAGTTTTTGAATTCCATTCGACTGTGTAGAAAAAAACTTTTTATTTTCTAAATAAAAAGTTCCAAAATGTACACAACTTAAAAAACAACAAGAAGTGGTCACAGAATAAGAATATGTGAATAAGTAAATTTTTACAAAAATGTCAGATAGAACCTTATAATTCCAAGGGGACGATAATGCAAAATGTAACTTTATATACCGGTAGGTCAATATAATTACTTTTTTTTTTTTTTTTTTACTTTTTACACCATAAACAAAAGCTAAACTAGCTTATAAAATGAAAGTAGAACTTAGAATAAAATATTTACTTAATATAAATTAAGGCAACATCAAAAGACCTTCATTTCTAGTGTCTTTAAAAAAATATATCTTCTGTTAAGATGTTGCAAATCAAGGTTATTATAGTTAACTGAAACTAAAAACTACTTTAATAAACAATTAATACGTTTTTTTTTTTTTTTTTAATAGTTGCAAATGCAAGTTTACCTTGATGCACTGAAATACATAAAGCTAAAATAAAAAGACATATATAACTTCTTCGGCTGCTCTGGAACTAGAAGTGTATAAAAGTTTAAATAACACAAATGGCCTCATGTTATTCAGTCCCACTGAGAGGCTTTCATGACCAGCTAACTAACGCCGGTCACTAGACCTAAAACCTGCAGGATTAGCCGTTAATGGAGCGGTGCAGAAGTCTCATGTGACCCACACACTCACACAGAGAACACACACACAGATCAGACGAGCTTTCAGGAGCGAGGTGTAAGCAGACACAGCTAACGCTACACCAGTGTCGTCCAGACCTCCGCGTGAGGCGAGAAACCTCGTTAATGTGGAACTAGCAATGCAAACATCCACAGCAAAAGTTCACACCGGCATCAGGAACGGCCACTCGCTGTGTGTTCTTTAACTACACCATATGACGGATTCACCAGCTGAGTTACTAATGTAGCGGAAATCAGTGGTTACACTTCATTTTAAGGTTTCATTGTTACAATGTAATTATATATTTAAGTACTGAGTAATATTTATTAACTACATGTACTTACAATAGGGTTAGGGTTTGGTTGAGGATTAGTTGCATGTAATTATGCATAATTTACTGTTATTACTATGGTAATTACATGTAACATATGTAACAAAGACACTGTAAAATAAAGTGTCACCCTTTATTTTAAGGTTTCATTGTTACAGTGTAAGTGTATATTTAAGTACTGAGTAATATTAATTAACTACATGTACTTACTACAGGGTTAGGTTGGATTAGGGTTTGGTTGAGGGTTATTTGCATGTAATTATGCATAATTTGCTACTATGGTAAGAACATGTAACATCTGTAACAAAGACACTGTATAATAAAGTCTTCCCACTTCTGCTACTAAAGTAACTATTAACACTTAAGCCAATTTAATTGTTAAATTCATCACCCACACGTTCACATATACAATAAGTAAAACACACTTACAGTCACGTCCCTTATAACTTTTACTACCACTAACCAAACAATACTGTAGTTTTACCGTGCTTTTATGGACATGTACCATGTTTTGCACATCTATTCTGGATATTCCTCGGTATTACCATCATTTGACCAGCACTGAACATATTTTAAATAGTAAATACTAAATCTGAACACATGGGAAGAGAGTAAATGCATTCAATCCGCAGAATAACGAGTTGTGTTCTATGCTCAAATCTATTTTATTTTTTTTCAATAATATTATTTACACAGTTTTATCTGCACTAGAAACACCGTCGATGAGTGTAAAGTGTTGTTGAGCTCACCTCTCTGCTGAGCCTGGACGCAAACCACTGATGCGAAAACCACAGCCATCGGCCACAGCATCTTCATATTCATAATCATCTTCTCTACAATAACTCAACTGATAAACTACCGAACCGAACTGAAATCATCAGAGTTTTGTTTAGATGTCCATCGGTTCTGCTCCTCTCTCTCATCCAAACTTTAGTCTCTCTTCTCTTTCATTCAGTCCCGCTACATTGTATTCCACTGGAATGTACCATTAGTTTAGAAGGGGGGGGGGGGCAGGAATGTACCACGTGTTCATGCGAGGGGTCATTTTGGTTTAACCTATTTTCGCCTATTGTTGAGGAAAGTTTCGCTACGAGACTAACTATTTTTATCTGCTGGACGAAAAAAAGGAGACATAATCCCACAGATATATTATAGTAAACAACTCACACAACATTAAAAGCCGCGGCGCGAAATATATCCAGGCCACGCTAGCAACTCCATAGCAACGCACTAAAAGTCACTGCTTGCTTTCAGCTATTAATGTATTTTAATCATTAACGCCACAGTATAAATACTATATAAAGTAGGTAGTGTTATTATTCTGTTGATTTTTTTTAATACACACTTTTATTTCGACTAATTTCTGCAGATCGTTTCGTAACATTTGCGACTGCAACCCGCAAAAAAATAACAAGAAAAGTCCATAGACAGTATATAAACGGAAAAGTCTGAGGGAAAGTGCCGAGTCAGTGGGAGAGATTCGATTCGCGACTGAATCACTGAGTCGAATCTTCATTTCGTGAATCACGAGTCAGAATCTATGACCAGGTGCAATGAATCTCCACTGCGAGATGTAAGAAGCTGTTCTTGTAAGTTCAATTCCGTGTTTATTGATTTTAAACAAATTAATGATTTTAATAATGTAATGCATTTTGGCTTAAGAATTATTAACGGTGTGTGAAGTTTTGTAAATGCGAACCTTTCCGTCTTTCCCAGAGTCGTTTGTATTTGTAATGAATACAAACAAGTCAACTACCGTAATATGTGGTTAGCATTAAACAGTATTAATGAAGTTAAAAAAAATAAAAAATCGGAAGAAAACGACAGGGGAAGACGTTACTATGCAGTTGCTAATTTGCTAATGTGTTCCCGCCAGTTTTGCTGTTTTGTTGCTAGGGTGTTCTGGGTGGTTTCTAGGGAGTTGCTGTTTTCTGTGATTAAGCGCGTTGCTGTTGGTAGGGTGTTGCTAGGTTGTGACATGCAGGCAAAAGGTTGTGAAAAATCAGCCCACCCCATTTAATATCAGTTTCTTTAATACCTTTATATTTATATATTCCTCATGAGCTATTTGAGTAAATTTCCATAATCAAAACTGTTTTCTCAAGTATGACGATTGGATACTTTATACCAATAGTTTTATTGGTGATTGCAATTCAATCATATTATATTATCACCATTATTATTGGTTTAATTCTCTATCTATCTTACAGCTTGAACATTTCCCCTCATGAAAATCCAAATATAGTTTCTATATCTTTCCTGTATTTCATAAAGTAGAGCAAACAGCAAGGTCATGGGTTCGAGTCCCAGCGATGCATGAACTGATCACATCTAAACCTGGAGTGCAATGTAAGTCACTTTAGATAAAAGCATCTGCCTAATTCATTAATGTAAATGCTAATGTATATTTGTGTTTGTTACATCTTGTGGTTTATCGCTTCTAAGGTCTTTGAGGAAAGTCAAATATGAATATTCACTCATAACTGTGTGTTTTGCTGCCATCTTCTGGTGTGTTGAGATCTGACCTCGCATGAACTCTCTCTCTGTGTGTGTGTGTGTGTGTGTGTGTGTGTGTGTGTGTGTGTGTGTCTGTGTGTGTGTGTGTGTGTGTGTGTCTGTGTGTGTGTGTGTGTGTCTGTGTGTGTGTGTGTGTGTGTGTGTGTGTGTGTGTGTGCGCGTGCGTGTGTGTGTGTGTGTGTGTGTGTGTGTGTGTGTGTGTCTGTGTGTGTGTGTGTGTGTGTGTCTGTGTGTGTGTGTGTGTGTGTGTGTGTGTGTCTGTGTGTGTGTGTCTCTGTGTGTGTGTGTGTGTGTGTGTGTGTGTGTGTGTGTGTCTGTGTGTGTGTGTGTGTGTGTGTGTGTGTGTGTGTGTGTGTGTGTGTGTGTGTGTGTGTGTGTGTGTGAGAGAGTGTTTGTCTTTGTTGGTGCTTCGAAAGAACAACCTTTTAAAGTCACTACACAAAATAAAGTTATGATTATGACTCATTACTCCTGAGTTAGAGGAGCGGGAGAGCTCCAGTCCAATGAGGAGCCTAGTTTTTTTATTTCCTTTTCTAGCTCTCAACAATGGACGTTTGTTTGTATCTCGCA
>JARPMJ010008670.1:0-10000 GCA_033366665.1 Phoxinus dragarum | reverse complement strand
ATCATCTTCATGATCATCATCTTCATCTTCATCATCATCTTCATGATCATCATCTTCATGATCATCATCTTCATCTTCATCATCATCTTCATGATCATCATCTTCATCATCATCTTCATCATCATCATCTTCGTCATCATCATCATCTTCATGATCATCATCATCATCTTCATCATCATCAGGTCTGGGTTCAGTGAAGCGTATGCTCTGGTTAGCGTGTCCTCTGGTTAGCGTGTGCTCTGGTTAGCGTGTGCTCTGGTTAGCGTGTCCTCTGGTTAGCGTGTGCTCTGGTTAGCGTGTGCTCTGGTTAGCGTGTGCTCTGGTTAGCGTGTCCTCTGGTTAGCGTGTGCTCTGGTTAGCGTGTCCTCTGGTTAGCGTGTGCTCTGGTTAGCGTGTGCTCTGGTTAGCGTGTGCTCTGGTTAGCGTATGCTCTGGTTAGCGTATACTCTGGTTAGCGTATACTTTGGTTAGCGTATGCTGTGGTTAGCATATACTCTGGTTAGCATATACTCTGGTTAGCATGTGCTCTGGTTAGCGTATGCTCTGGTTAGCGTGTGCTCTGGTTAGCGTGTGCTCTGGTTAGCATATACTCTGGTTAGCGTGTGCTCTGGTTAGCGTATGCTCTGGTTAGCGTATGCTCTGGTTAGCATATACTCTGGTTAGCGTGTGCTCTGGTTAGCATATACTCTCGCTAGCGTGTGCTCTGGTTAGCGTATACTCTGGTTAGCGTATGCTCTGGTTGGCATATACTCTGGTTAGCGTGTGCTCTGGTTAGCGTATGCTCTGGTTAGCGTATGCTCTGGTTAGCGTGTGCTCTGGTTAGCATATACTCTGGTTAGCGTGTGCTCTGGTTTGCGTATGCTCTGGTTAGCGTATGCTCTGGTTAGCATATACTCTGGTTAGCGTGTGCTCTGGTTAGCATATACTCTCGCTAGCGTGTGCTCTGGTTAGCGTATACTCTGGTTAGCGTATGCTCTGGTTAGCGTATACTCTGGTTAGCGTGTGCTCTGGTTAGCGTGCGCAGCGTGTCCTCTGGTTAGCATATGCTCTGGTTAGCATATGCTCTGGTTAGCATATGCTCTGGTTAGCATATACTCTGGTTAGCGTGTGCTCCGGTTAGCTTGTGCTCTGGTTAGCATATACTCTGTTTTGCGTATGCTCTGGTTAGCATATACTCTGGTTAGCGTGTGCTCTGGTTAGCATATACTCTGGTTAGCGTGTGCTCCGGTTAGCTTGTGCTCTGGTTAGCATATACTCTGGTTAACGTATGCTCTGGTTAGCGTGTGCTCTGGTTAGCGTGTGCTCTGGTTAGCATATACTCTGGTTAGCGTATGCTCTGGTTAGCGTGTGCTCTGGTTAGCGTATGCTCTGGTTAGCGTGTGCGCTGGTTAGCGTATGCTCTGGTTAGCGTGTGCTCTGGTTAGCGTGTGCTCTGGTTAGCATGTGCTCTGGTTAGCATATACTCTGGTTAGCGTATGCTCTGGTTAGCGTGTGCGCTGGTTAGCGTATGCTCTGGTTAGCCTGTGCGCTGGTTAGCGTATGCTCTGGTTAGCGTGTGCGCTGGTTAGCGTGTGCTCTGGTTAGCGTGAGCTCTGGTTAGCGTGTGCGCTGGTTAGCATATACTCTGGTTAGCGTATGCTCTGGTTAGCGTGTGCTCTGGTTAGCGTGAGCTCTGGTTAGCGTGAGCTCTGGTTAGCGTGTGCGCTGGTTAGCATATACTCTGGTTAGCGTATGCTCTGGTTAGCGTGTGCGCTGGTTAGCGTATGCTCTGGTTAGCGTATGCTCTGGTTAGCGTGTGCGCTGGTTAGCGTATGCTCTGGTTAGCGTGAGCTCTGGTTAGCGTGTGCGCTGGTTAGCATATACTCTGGTTAGCGTATGCTCTGGTTAGCGTGTGCGCTGGTTAGCGTATGCTCTGGTTAGCGTATGCTCTGGTTAGCGTATGCTCTGGTTAGCGTGTGCTCTGGTTAGCGTATGCGCTGGTTAGCATATGCTCTGGTTAGCGTATGCTCTGGTTAGCGTATGCTCTGGTTAGCGTATGCTCTGGTTAGCGTGTGCTCTGGTTAGCGTATGCTCTGGTTAGCGTGTGCTCTGGTTAGCGTGTGCGCTGGTTAGCATATACTCTGGTTAGCATATACTCTGGTTAGCGTGTGCTCTGGTTAGCGTGTGCTCTGGTTAGCGTGTGCTCTGATTAGCGTGTGCTCTGGTTAGCATGTGCTCTGGTTAGCATATGCTCTGGTTAGCGTATGCTCTGGTTAGCGTGTCCTCTGGTTAGCGTATGCTCTGGTTAGCGTGAGCTCTGGTTAGCGTATGCTCTGGTTAGCGTGAGCTCTGGTTAGCGTATGCTCTGGTTAGCGTGTGTAACTGCATTAGTAGTTCTGCTGTCGCGCTCCACACTCATTACAAATGTCTTCTGTATAGTGTGTAATAGTGTTTCCTCCCCATCGATTCATCATCCTCAGCCACTTCATCTCCCATTTGATCTCCTTTGCTCTCACACACTGCCACTCTCCGTCTCTCCGCTGCTGAAGGACTCGATGAAGAAATTACAGCTGCGATATTAAACTGTCTCTGGTGAACACTTGCATCCATTACGCAACGCTTGCCCACCAGCGCTTACAAATCACACTAAAGAGCCGCATGACTTCCACACGCTCGCGTCTCACAGCCTCGTCCTCGGTCAGTTAGCAACCATATTAAACTGTATTCAGTTACATTTCTGGTTAACAAGTCACTGAAGGAGGAGGAAATCACTTCTTTAAATCACCTCATTTCTAATCGAATATCCCGGTTTCACACAGAAAGAACATTATGAGAATAAAATGGGTTGTGAAGAGCTTTTCTCAGTTCATTTAGATATTAGATTTAAACTTTTAACACGATTTTGTTGGAGGGATAGAGATAAATGTGTCTGTAAATGAACACGATGGGCTCTGCTTGTAATAATGCTTCACAATAACTTTGTCTGTGAGTGAAGTGAAAGAATCAGAAGGTTAGATATTCAGAGTTTATTTATATGTCAGTGTCAGGTTTAGGGCTAAATGGAGGCTGAAGGTCAAAGGTCACGGATGAGATGTGATTTTCATCATGTACCTTTAATACTTTCAAGAGTCAAACGTCATTATAAACACTGGATGTGTGTAGCTGACAGGTACATGTGTTCGCTTTAGGGCGGCTGTAGACAACCTCAGTGTGTTCTTCAGTATACTTGCCTACGTATGCACACTAGTTAGGGCTTTTCCTCAGTTGCTTGTCTACAGAGTAAATCCAAATCAATCGGCTGTTTGTACACACTCTTGAAACTGATGATTTCAGACCCACATTTATGAGGAAGTTTTGAACATTCAGAAATAACATTTTCATAATTACCATGTCAGCGAAAACCTTCTTGTTTTATTAGCATTGGTAATATCAGCCGGTCTGTATGGAAGCTTGTTTCTGCCACGGAATAAAAAAATCAAATAATAAATGTAACTTTTTTTCTCGCAATTCTGAATTTTTTACTTGCAATTCTGAATTTTTTTCTTGCAATTATGAATTTTTTTCTCTCAATTATTACTTATTATTAGTAATATATCACGCAATTATGATTTTATATGTCGCAATTACTAAACTATATCTTGCAATTCTGAGATATAAAGATATAGTCATAATTGCGACATATAAAGTCATAATTGCGTGATATATATATATAAACTCGCAATTCTGACTTTTTTTCTCGCAATTCTAACTTTTTTCTCGCAATTCTAACTTTTTCTCTTGCAATTCTGACTTTTTTTCTCTCAATTATGACTTTATGTCACGCAATTATGACTTTATATGTCGCAATTATGACTTTATATCTCATAATTGCGACATATAAAGTCATAATTGCGTGATATATATATAAACTCGCAATTCTGACTTTTTTCCGCGCAATTCTGACTTTTTTTCTCTCGCAATTATGACTTTTTCTCTCGCAATTATTACTTTATATCACGCAATTATGACTTTATATGTCGCAATTATGACTTTATATCTCAGAATTGCGAGATATAGTCATAATTGCAACATATAAAGTCATATTTGCGTGATATATATATAAACTCACAATTCTGACTTTTTTTTCTCGCAATTCTGACTTTTTTTCTCTCAATTATTACTTTATATCACGCAATTATGACTTTAAATGTCGCAATTATGACTTTATATCTCAGAGTTGCGAGATATAGTCATAATTGAGACATATAAAGTCATAATTGCGTGATATATATATATATATATATATATATATATATATATATATATATATATATATATATATATATAAAGTCGCAATTATTATAGTTTTCTTTATTCAGTGGCAGAAACCAGCTTCCATACATCTGTCTGTCACTGTACAGCTGAAATTGATCTTAAATCATCAAACTCAATATGCTTTAATTCTCTAATGTCTTTCTATCGTTGGCTAAATGGATTTAACACCCTGAGAATGACGCTATGAAAGCAGATCTGAGCAGGTGGTGAAGCGCGAACACGCACTGAACTCATGATGCCGTTAATGACGGATCATCCGGACCGTACGAGTTCTTGAGAGATTTCCTCTGGAAATAAACACTCTTTAGCCACTGAATGAGACGCGGTACTGAGTTCCCTCTCTGAGCTTCTCTATTCAGGGTGGAACGTTGCCGATTTCCGATTATTTGGCAGAGATGCCAAGAAACAAAGCCAAGATCCTCCGACAGATGTCCCCACTTAATATTGAACCACGACACCATTTATAACCCGTTAATCCACATCTGTGGCTATTTAATATGCTGAGAAAAGATGAGGAGAGTTTCAGGCTTCAGCAGAACTTTAGCTTTAGATAACATGGACGTTCACTACTGGTTCTGACATTAGTGTGTTTGTTTACATGCGTGAAGTGAAGCTCCGGATAGAAGAAGTGTGTTCAAGCTACCGGGTCAATGTCTGTCGGGGGATTGATCTATTAATATCTCAGTCGTTTATGTCGAAGCTCCTCCGTTTGTGCTGATGAAGATGTTATAGTGACGCAGGCAGTGTTCCTTTAGTATCGCCGATATACTACACCGTAAACAATTACCAGAAGCTGTAAATAAAAAGATTATTGGAGTCTTTCATGATTCATTCAATGTGTTAGGATACTTGCCGGTTCCTATATTGTTCCTCTCTTGTAAGTTGCTTTAGATAAAAGCGTCTGCTAATGCATGCATGTGAAGTTTAAATGTGTGTGTGTGTGTGTGTGTGTGTGTGTGTGTGTGTGTGTGTGTTTGTTTCTGTATGTGAATGTATTTGTGAGTATGTGTGTGAGTGTGTGTGTGTGTATGAGTGCGAGAGTGTGTGTATGTGTGTGAGAGAGAGTGTGTGTGTGTGTGTGTGTGTGTGTGTATGAAAGAAAGAGTGTCTGAGTTTGTGTGTGTGTGTGTGTGTGTTTGTTTATGCATGTGAGTGTGTTTGTTTATGCATGTGAGTGTGTTTGTGAGTATGTGTGTGAGTGTGAGAGTATGTGTGAGAGTGTGTGTGTGTGTGTATGTGTGTGAGTGTGAGAGTATGTGTGAGAGTGTGTGTGTGTGTGTATGTGTGTGAGAGATAGTTTGTGTGTGTGTGTATATGTGTGAAAGAAAGAGTGTGTGTGTTAGTGTGTGTGAGGGAGAGAGTGTGTGTGTATGTGTGTGTGTGTGTGAGAGAGAGAGAGAGAGATAGAGAGTGTGTGTGTGTGTGTTGTATGTGTGAAAGAAAGAGTGTCTGAGTTTGTGTGTGTGTGAGTGTGTTTGTGAGTATGTGTGAGAGAGTGTGTGTGTGTGTGTGTGTGTGTGAGAGAGAGTGTGTGTGTGTGTGTGTGAGTGTGTTTGTGAGTATGTGTGTGAGTGCGAGAGTATGTGTGAGAGTGTGTGTGTATGTGTGTGAGAGAGAGAGAGTGTGTGTGTGTGTGTGTGTGTGTATGTGTGTGAGAGAGAGGTGTGTGTATGTGTGAAAGAAAGAGTGTCTGAATTTGTGTGTGTGTGTGTTTGTTTATGTATGTGAGTGTGTTTGTGAGTATGTGTGAGAGTGTGTGTGTACGTGTGTGAGAGTGTGTGTGTGTGTGTGTATGTGTATGTGTGAAAGAAAGAGTGTCTGAGTTTGTGTGTGTGTGAGTGTGTTTGTGAGTATGTGTGAGAGAGTGTGTGTGTGTGTGTGTGTGAGAGAGAGTGTGTGTGTGTGTGTGTGTGTGTGTGTGTGAGTGTGTTTGTGAGTATGTGTGTGAGTGCGAGAGTATGTGTGAGAGTGTGTGTGTATGTGTGTGAGAGAGAGAGTGTGTGTGTGTGTGTGTGTGTGTGTGTGTGTGTGTGTGTGAGAGAGAGTGTGTGTATGTGTGAAAGAAAGAGTGTCTGAATTTGTGTGTGTGTGTTTGTTTATGTATGTGAGTGTGTTTGTGAGTATGTGTGTGAGTGTGTGTGTACGTGTGTGAGAGAGAGTGTGTGTGTGTGTGTATGTGTGAAAGCAAGAATGTGTGTGTGTGTGTGTGAGAGAGAGAAAGAGTTTTAGTGTTAGTTAACCCTGAAAGGAGTCTAACTTTATCATAAACAGTTGTCCATTTCATGCTTGAGTGTATTCCGGGTCACGGGAGTTATGAGAGTTCAACGCCATCGTATTTCACCCCAGAAATGTCAGTCCTCGTCTTTCTGCCCACAATCCAGGGTAGTTATCGCTCGCCCACAAGTGACAGCAGCAACTGGACCAGAGGGTCGTGAAACTCAGTAGGAGTTGCCAAGATATGTTTCCAATCCACACTGTGTCTCCGGACTGTGTTTGTGACGTGAAGGAAATGTGCTTCGGAGTCTCTAGCAGATGAGAAGAAGACGAGCAGAAATGGGTGGAAAGAAATCCAAGATCTCGGCAGACGACGACACGGCGCATTCGGCAAGAAAGACTCCCGAGGAAAACCTTCCCAGCGCTGAACGCATTCGCAAACACATGACCACCACACTTCGGCTACAGCGTGCTCAGCCTGGCTCGCCGTGGGATTCGGGATCCTCCGGAGGATCTGTGGGCTCTTACGGATCTACAGAAGCTCAACCTGTCACTCAACTCGCTACAATCCATTCCCTCGTCGCTGGGATCGCTGGAAAACCTAGTGGTGTTGAATCTGTGGGGGAACCAGCTGACCAGTTTACCGCCTGAGATCGGGCGTCTCCGAAACCTAAAGGTGCTTTTCGCGTATCGGAATCGGTTAAGCGACGTTCCCGAGGAACTGGGATGCTGCACTAAACTGGAAGTTTTAAGTCTGGCTAATAATCTTCTCACCGGCCCTCCCGTCGACGCTTTCATCACTCGACGGACTCAAGAAGCTCAACCTGAGCCACAATCACATCAATCACATCCCCGGATGCGTTTACTCCATGAAGAGCCTGGTGTTCCTGCAGCTGGCCTGCAACAGACTGGAAAACATCGCGGATCAGATCCAAGCGCTGGCCGACTTAAAGGTGACATATTATGCCTCTTTTCACAAGAAGTAATATAAATCTATGGTGTCCCCAGAATGTGTTTCTGAAATTTCAGTTTAAATACCCCTCAGATCATTTATTATTGCTTGTCAAATTTGCACTTTTTTGGGTGTGAGCAAAAACTCGCCATTTTTGTGTGTGTCCCTTTAAATCCAAATGAGCTGCAGCCCCGCCTCCGTTCAGAAGAGGGCGGAGCCTTTACACGAGCTTCAGAAACTCCAGCAATAACAGAACACACCAATCTCACTCATCCAGAATCTCAGAATAACCAGTAGCGAGTGCAGCCTTACGGAGAGACTCAGGAAGAGTTTCACTTTTAGACATTTCTGAATGTTAGTGAGAGACATTTACAGTGGGGAGAACAAGTATTTGATACATCAGAAAAGCAGAACTTAATATTTGGTACAGAAACCTTTGTTTGCAGTTACAGAGATCATACGTTTCCTGTAGTTCTTGAGCAGGTTTGCACACACTGGTGGATTCTGGCCCACTCCTCCACACACACCTTCTCCAGATCCTCCAGGTTTGCACACACACTCCTCCACACACACCTTCTCCAGATCCTCCAGGTTTGCACACACTGGGGATTCTGGCCCACTCCTCCATACACACCTTCTCCAGATCCTCCAGGTTTCGGGTCTGTCGCTGGGCAATACGGACTCTCAGCTCCTCCACAGATCTTCTACTGGGTTCAGGGTTAGACTGGCTAGGCCACTGCAGGACCTCGAGATGCTTCTTACGGAGCCGCTCCTCAGTTGCCCTGGCTGTGTTTCGGGTGGTTGTCCTGCTGGGAGACCCATCGACCCGTCTTCAGTGCTCTTACTGAGGGAAGGAGGTTGTTGGCCCAGATCTGGCGATACACGGCCCCATCCGTCCTCCCCCCTCAGTACGGCGCAGTCACCCGGTCCTCTTTGCAGAAGAGCATCCCCAGAGAATGATGTTTCCACCTCCATGCTTCACGTTGGGATGGTGTTCTTGGGGTTGTACTCATCCTTCTTCTTCCTCCAAACACGGCGAGTGGAGTTTAGACCAAAAAGCTCTATTTGTGTCTCATCAGACCACATGACCTTCTCCCACTCCTCCTCTGGATCATCCAGATGGTCATTGACAGACTTCAGACGGGCTGGACATGCGCTGGCTTGAGCACGGGGACCTTGCGTGCGCTGCAGGACTTTAATCCATGACGGCGTAGTGTGTTACTAATGGTTTTCTGTGAGACTGTGGTCCCAGCTCTCTTCAGGTCATTGACCAGGTCCTGCCGTGTAGTTCTGGGCTGACCCCTCTCCTTCCTCATGATCATTGATGCCCCACGAGGGGAGATCTTGCATGGTGCCCCAGACCGAGGGAGATTGACCTCATCTCGAGGAACCAAATGTCGGCTGGTGTGTGTGAACGTGCAGATTAAGGGCCGGTAATATTATAATAAGATCCTCTTCATACGTCAGAAGGGAAGCGATATCTGATTTATTTTTTTGACATGCTTGCAGAGAACGGATCACCAAAACAAACTGGGTGTTCACTTTTCAGGTTCTCGGGGTTGATAGAAGCACCGGGGGCTGATTATAGCACTTACACACGGACAAACTCTGATTTTCATGATATTTCCCCTTTAAAGATCCTCATCGTCGAGGGAAACTGCATCCACTCGCTTCCCAAGATGCTCTGCCGTCTGACCAAGCTGGAGCTCCTGAATGTGGATTTCAACGACATCCAGAGCGTCCCGGCGGAGATGCACCGGCTGAGGCGCCTGGAGAAGCTAGCGTGCCATCCGCTGGATAAAGGCCTTCACATCGTCCACAACCCCCTGCTCAAGCCCATCAAAGAGGTTCTGGGACGGCGGTCTGCAAGCGCTTTACAGCTACCTGAGGAACACGTGACACACACACACACACACTGTAAAGTTACCTGAGGAACTCGTGACACACACACACACACACACACACACACTGTAAAGTTACCTGAGGAACACGTGACACACACACACACACACACTGTAAAGTTACCTGAGGAACACGTGACACACACACACACACACACACACACACACACACTGTAAAGTTACCTGAGGAACACGTGACACACACACACACACACACACTCACTGTAAAGTTACCTGAGGAACACGTGACACACACACACACACACACACACACTCACTGTAAAGTTACCTGAGGAACTCGTGACACACACACACACACACACACACTCACTGTAAAGTTACCTGAGGAACTCGTGACACACACACACACACACACACACTCACACACTCACTGTAAAGTTACCTGAGGAACTCGTGACACACACACACACACACACTGTAAAGGTTACCTGAGGAACACGTGACAGACACACACACACACACACACACACACACTGTAAAGTTACCTGAGGAACTCGTGACACACACACACACACACACACACACACACACACACACACACACAAGCCATGATAATATATATATGCCAATAATAATTACTTAAATAGTTACTAATAAGTACCGATAACAAAACTTAAAT
>JARPMJ010008669.1:0-32755 GCA_033366665.1 Phoxinus dragarum | reverse complement strand
GGTAGCTCCGCACACAATCTGCAGAAAACACACACACACAGCACTAACTTCACAACATATGAACACAAAGCCGATTCCCAATGAGGCGGAAGACAGGAATGTGACGGGGAGGACAGACGAGGACAGAGGAAGATTGAGTCTCACGTAAAGCATCCCGGCGTCACAGAGCAGCGGCAAACGAGCAGCACAAGCAGGTCAAGCGCAGCACAGGCACAATGAGAATGAGAGGAAGCGTGCGATTGGATGATGATGGGAGGCGGGAACACAGCTGACCTGAGGGCGGGGCTTCATCACAGGGCTGCACGAGGAGGCGTAGCCTGCTTTCCTCAGGGGCGTGGCTGTGAGTGTGTGTGTATGTGAGAGCACGTGTGAGCGCGCGAGCGCATGTGTGAGAGAGAGTGTGTGTGGGAGTGTGTTTGCACGTGAGCGAGTGTGTGGGAGTGAGTGCGTGTCTGAGTGTGCGCGCGAGAGAGTATTTGTGTGAGAGAGTGTCTGTGAACGAGTGTGTGCACGAGAGTGCACGTGTGTGAGTGCGTGTGTGAGTGCGTGCATGAGTGTGAGAGTGCGCGTGTGTCTGCATGCAAGAGTGCGAGAAGGTGCGCGAGAGAGAGAGTGAGTGAGCGAGCGTGTCTGTATGTGAACGAGTGAGAGTGTGCATGAGCGCATGTGTGTGAGAAAGTGTGTGTGAGAAAGTGTGTCTGTGAGAGTGTATGCACGAGAGAGTATTTGTGTGAGCAAGTTTCTGTGTGTATGTGTGCGTGTGTGTGAACGAGTGAGAGAGGGAGTGTGAGAGTGTCTGTGTGAACCAGTAAGGGAGTGTGAGTGTGAGTATGTGTACACGAGTGAGAGGGAGTGTGAGCGTGAGAGAGTGTCTGTGTGTGAACGAGTGAGGGAGTGTGAGTGTGTGAGAGTATGTGTACACGAGTGAGAGGGAGTGTGTGAATGATGATGGGAGGAGCAAGCAGGTCAAGCGGAGGCACAGGCACAATGAGAATGAGAGTAAGCGTGCGATTGGAGGATGATGGAGAGGAGGCGGGGCAGAGGCGGGAACACAGCTGACCTGGGGGCGGGGCTTCGTCACAGGGCTGCACGAGGAGGCGTGGCCTGCTTTCCTGGGGCTATAGGGGCGCTCGGGGGGCGTGGCTTCTCGACCGAGACGCCCGGCGACGGGGCGAGCGTTGTTTTCTCCACGGGGAGGAAGAGTCGGCGCTCCCTCTTCCTCCTCCGGGCCGTCGGGAGAGAACGACACCACGATGCGCTGCCCCAGGACGTCTTCGTTCTCCATGCGCTTGCGCGCGCGTTCGGCCGCACTGGCACTAGCGAACCGGAGCACGGCGCAGCCGCCGGACACTCCCAACACCTTCCCTCCACAGTTATTGGAGAGGCGCTGGAGCCGGTTCGCCACAGCTTTGGTGTCGCGGTGTGTGGGAAGGTGGTGCACAAACAGAAGGTTGAAACTGGGCTGAGGAGCAGAGACACAATCAGCACTCTGGGAGATCTGAGATGAGGATGGAGTTGCCGCTGGGAGCTTTAAATAACGGGATCTCATTATGAATCTCAGAGCATGGAGTCACACAGGTTTATGATCACATGATTACAACAGCAGCATCTGTCTTCAAACAGAAACACCAGCTGGTTTCTGGCAAATCAGAGCTCAAAATGCAGAACCAAAAGCAGTCAGGAACAGTGTTGGGGAAAGTTACTTTTAAAAGTAATGCATTACAATATTGCATTAAAAAAAAAAAAACTAACTAATTGCATTACTTAATTACTTTTTATGAAAAGTAATGCGTTACAAAACTTTCTCACCTGGGCTGGGCTTGCTTGCTTGTTTTTTAATAACAAGCAAAACTATTTTATTTTTTGCAAATGTAAAGGCCCTTTCACACCAAAAGTGAAGTGAATGCACCTCAGGCTGAAGGAAATGCATATTTACTCCTGTACAGTAGAGGGCGCCGCTCAAACCTGTCAGCTGCTGTTATTCTGGATTAAAGAACAATAGGATACAGGAGAAGAAGTTCAACAATATTATTTCTAAATCTAATCTAAAGTCCTTTTTGCTTATTAGTGTGGTTGTATTAGATCATTGAAGGTCAGCAGCAAATACATTGGTTAATAAAGTGAGATTAAATACATAAAGTATATCAGTGTAATTTAATATAGTTTATTATAAAAGTTGGCTTAAAATTCTAAGATTGCATTTTACTGTTTTTATTTATTTTGAGGAAGACTGAATGTTTTCGTGGCATTGAGAGGAGTAAATGCATGTTCACATTTAGTCTTGAACTAAAATAACCAACACACACACAAATACACACACACACGTTGACAGGAGAGCTGTCAGTCAAATGTGAAACAGTAACTAGCGTTACTTATTTGAAAATTGAAAAAGGAATGCGTTTCTTTGCTAGTTACTTGTAAAAGTAATCTGATGACGTAACTCAAGTTACTTGTGATGAGTTCCCCCAACACTGGTCAGGAATATAGAGGGAGTGAGGCTGACCTGTGACTTGACGACCATCCCGGGCGGCAGGTCCGAGACGAACTCCTCGAAGGCGACGCGCAGGTGTGCGTGCTGCAGGAGAGCGGACGAGGCCTGGCTCTTGTGCACCAGGATCACCTGGAAACCGTGCCGATGCCTCAGGTCACTCAGCTCACTGGCGAAGTTCACATCCGCTGCGGGAAGGACAGACAGAAATTGAGTTTCGCTTTTGTATGTGAAGTGTGATTGTTATGTGGAATGCACAATTAATCGTTATAAGAGCAAAGTCTTGATGCAAACACCCACGCGATCTCATTCCTAAATGACGATGATTTGGCTGTGTCCATTAAACACGTACGATCACAGCGAACATTCAGATGCGAGTTCTGAGCCAGAGAGAGCAGTCGTTGTGTTTATGTATATTATTTCTGATACAATAATTCAGATTATCACAGAAGTACTTGGATCAAAGTTTATAGTTCATTGTCTACCTTTCAAAAAGTAATGACGCTTGAAATAAACATTTGTATCAATTACATCATTTCAACAGTAGGAGGCGACAAGTGAAATGTATTTGTCATTGAATCATTCATTCAAGAGATTCGTTCAAGATTATCTGAGATTTATAGTTCAGTGTCTAGACTAGAGCAAATCACCTTCGAAAAAGAAACTTGACACTTGAAATAAATATTTGTATTAATGACATCGTTGCACCAGTAGGTGGCGACGAGTGACTGTTAAATGTATTTGCCATTGAATCGTTATTACAACAACAAAAAAAATGAATTCACCCAGTAATGAAACAGTGAAGTCTTTATGAGTCATTGAATCATTCACTCAAACAGATTAGACTGTTTTGCTGAGTGTGTTATTGTGTTGGTAACTTGGCAGGTTTGGGACTTTATGAATTTGTCATTGAATCTCTAGCTGTCTTTCAATACAAAGTTGCGAATTTAACTTGCGCGCAAAAATGGAATATCAAAAATCATGTGTGAATAAAGCAGCGTTTCCATCCCATGTGTTCAAGAGAACAAAATCGTCAATTACTGGGAAATTATCCCAAATTATCAGTAATAAAACTGAATTTCTGCAATCTTTCTCTTTTTCCCTTCATCATAACGAGTGTCTCGCCGCGTAAAACTCAGTAAGCGCTGTCGTGTTCCCTAGCGTTCGGATGCTGGTGTTCGGGAACACACTCGTGTGTGTGAGACGCTTCTGGAGGGAATTACACACACTCATTCTGAACACACACTTCCACTCCGGCGTTTCAGAAACACCAAACCAACATTAGAGACGCTGCGATGCCATTGGTCCACTGCTTACTCCAGTTATCCAATCACAGCTGACGCTGAGGGAAAGTCACCCGAGTTTGTTGCACATGGAGGGATTTATTCAGTAAATGTGTTTCCATCGTAGTTTATGCACGTCGTCTTATTGGATGAAAAAAGAAGATGTCTGCCTTAATTGAGTGCATAGGTTTTATATGCATATTTTCAGAATTTATTCACATCTTGGCGCTTCCGTCCAACGTTTTTTAATCCTAAAATTCCCAATGAAACAGGATGACGGAAACATTGCTAGTGACACTCGATTCGTTCAAAACACGGATTCATTCAGTAACGAAACACAGCTGTGTGTTGCTCTGAGACGCACAGCAGTTCTGCCGTGGATTGGAACTATTCTCATTAGCCAAATAGAACAAAAAAAGGCAATATTATGTGCAAATCCATTATCATATTTGCAATCGTGCCGATATTCGGGAAAAATTGCAATCTTGCTCATGTGATGTTTGACTATAATCCAATATAAATATAATATACAAAAACTCAAAAAACAGGGGCATTTTTTCCCTCAAAATCCAAGACACGGGCAAATACTGCATTTTAATAGACTACATCAAGCTATGTATGCGTTGTGTGTTTTTTTGTCATATCATACGTCGTTAAAACAATTACGATATCATCACAGACGACTCATTATATCGTTGGTGGTTCTGCTGTTTAGGAATAATAGCATATGTTGAAGGGGTGGATTCTGGAATCCAGATTCACTGCTGCTTCAATCTAATGAGTGATTATAATCAAGGTATTAATCAATATTTTTCCTTCTAAATATCAAATGAGTTGAATGACTTCTCTAAGCTTATGAGATTTTACTTCTTTATGGAAGTAAGGCGGTGACACACTGGATGCGTGGCGTAAGCGTCTCAGCTGCGTGGCGTGTCCGTTTTTATTTCGGCTCCCATGTTAACAGGTTAGAGCTTGCACACTGCTTGCCTGACACGCGCCGTCTCAGGCGCGGCTCGAGCCGCGCGGAAAACGCGTGCATGCTAGAAATAGAACCGACGCCTATTTTTCACGCGACACGCAAGCGTGTTGGAAGCGTTTCCATGCAAAATATAATAGGAAAATATGTTTATATGTCATTTTTTACACAAATACATATTAATTAATGACATTTTGATGTCTGAAAGTCTATAGGTTGACATAAATTCAGATGTAAATGTAATTTAAAAAACAAAAAAAATAAATAATTATCGATTTTCAAATGCACCTGTCAAACATAGTCTATTTTGCCGTCAATACTGTTGACGGTGTGTCCTTTATCAGTAGGCTTTATATGTATGTATGCTTAACATGACGTATAGCCTTCCACAACTCTCTCCCCATATGTGAACAAGAGTGATCCAAATCACGCAACTTGACACTTTCAAGTAGGCTACACTTCGAGTTTGCAACGATAGACGACGGCAGGTTAATTGAAGAGGTGGAGAAACTCTGTCACCTACTCTGTCCCTCTGTCACCTACAGCAGCAGCAGCGCGCCAGCGCGCGTCAAGCACGGTTCTGGTGTGTAAAGACAGAGAAAACGCGACGCAGCCGCCACGCAGCTGACACGCAACAGAAACGCCACGCAGCCAGTGTGTCACCCGGCCTTACCAGTGTGATTACTGAAATAATCTTTTCATATGAAACTTTAAACGCTTTTTAAATTGCTCTTTTATAGCATTTAAACTTGTTACTTGCCAGACATGTGTTAAAACGCCACCTGACCACATATATGACCCTGTAACACAAACCCAGTCTGGAGCCGCACGGGTATATCTGTGGCAATAGCAACTATACATCGTTTGGGTCAAAATTATACATTTTTCTTTTATGCCAAAAATCATGAGGATATTAAGATCATGTTCCATGAAGATATTTAGTAAATGTCCTGCCGTAAATATATAAAACATGTATTTTTGTGAGTGAATGCAGCACAATCGTGAACATAAATGCACAACTTTAAAGGAGATTTTCTCAATGTTTACATTTTTTTTGCTCCTCAGATTCCAGATTTTCAATAGTTGTGTCTCGACCAAATATTGTCCTATCCTAACAAACCACACATCAGTGGAAAACTATCAAGCTTTTAGATGTATAAATCTCAATTTAAAAAAAATTTTTTACCCATGTGACTGGTTTTGTGGTCCAGGGTCACACATATTCTCTAATGTCTGTATTTGGTCTGGCCCATGCCAGGAATACAGCAACAGTGCTTGCTCATTTAGCCCAGCTTCCAGGAATGAAATATGGACTTGTTTTGTTTGAGAAAGGTCTTCAACGTGTGTTAAAACATATATCTGTTCTTCTAGCTCACAATGACGACTGTATGTCACAAGGGTCATTGGAACCAATAGTTTAAGTGACCATTTCTTAGTTAAAGAATTTACTTTACTGTGTTAGATTAAAGTGTCCTTGAGAGAGAGAGAGAATGTGTTATCTGGATGTTTTCAGAATACTCTCGTTTATCGTTAGAGCCCGACCAAATCCAACCTTGTGTGTGTTCCATTATATCAAGCACTTTTATCTAAGAGAGACATCTGATTTGTCATGATATAAGCCCCTTGAATATGTTTGAGTTGTGTGTTTGTGGACACGTACATGAAACCACGATGACCGTAGCGGGAGCAGCGTGTGTGTCCGCGAACCTCCTGAGACTCTGACGCAGTTTATCATCGGCTGCATTTTTGGCTGTGGCGTTAATGTGGGCCACCGTCACCTGAGCAGGACGACATCAAGCCAGCAGTAAACAAATGCATAAGGAACAATCATGAATACAAGGAATGCCAAGAAGTGCTGTAACTTCAGTTTCTATAGTTTTCACTCATATGAAAATAAAAACAATCCGAGGCACTCGAGCAATTCGTTTTTAGAAAATATAAAAAAAAAAAACTTTATTCTTTTATGGCTTAGATTTTAAAAACAGGTGACAAGCAACGGCACACCTAAGCGTAGCGGCCAATCAGCCTTCATCAGGGTGAGTGACAAACAATCAGATGTCACATGACATTAGTCACATGACAATCACCTGGTCATGCGACAGGACAAACAGAAGAGAGAAAGTCCAAATATTGCAAATAAAATATAATTACATTAACTACAAAAAAATGTTTTTGTATATATATAGCTTGGTTTAGTCATGTTATTGTGAGATATTTTCTTTGTAATATTTCATGATGACCAGGTGATCGTCACATTGGACAGTTTTTTCTGACGAGTGAAACACAATCATGCTCTGGTTGATCGGTGATGCTCGTGCGCACCTGGCAGTTGTTGAGCTCCTGGATGACGGCT
The DNA here is from genome assembly GCA_033366665.1 of Phoxinus dragarum. NCBI lineage: Eukaryota > Metazoa > Chordata > Actinopteri > Cypriniformes > Leuciscidae > Phoxinus > Phoxinus dragarum. The sequence continues at coordinate 25,655 of JARPMJ010008669.1, read as the reverse complement.
TTGTTCTCTTTGTTGATGTCACACACGCAGATGAACTCGGCCTCGCGGTGTCCCTGAAAGAAGCGCTCTCGAAGTCTCTGCACCAACGTCGCAGCCGAGCGTCCGCTGGGAACCGCACAGTTCTCGATGTCCCAGAACACCCCGATGGGGGGCAGTGTTTCCAGCGCGCCGCTCTCTGAAGAACCTGCACACAAACACACACCCTGCGTCTCAATGTCCACACCATCCATCCTCAACAGTGTGTGAGATTAAAGTAAGTGTCCCACACTGCACAAATGCTTTTCTTACTTCGTATTCGTACAAAGCATAAAACGTTGAAAAGAGTGCCAGAAGTCCCCGGATGATCTACTATTTCCAGTGGATTTTGGAAGTGTGGGGATTCCGTGCTCACTCTAAAGGCTTATATTACCCACAACTCATTGCGATTTGGAGGAGGAACTACAAACATTAGTAGTGTTAAAAAAAAAACTACAAAGCATGGCGGATATGCGCGACAGTGAGAGGTTTAGAGAAAGGTTTGGGTGACTAATCAAAGTTTAACATGATAAAAAAAATATTTATTTATCGTTATCCTGGTTATTTTTCATCTGCAATAACAATGTGGACTTTTATAAAGATCAGTTTGGCCATTAACTTTTAAAAGCATCATCATGCATCAATATGAGGAGAGTCTCGTCATGAAAGACTGCAGATCAACGAGCTTCTGCATTTCTCTCCGATGCATTAGAAAATTAAATGGAGGATTTTATCTTTGACAAGATGATTGACAGGCCAGTTTACGGTGACAGGAAGTTACAGAGAGCAACTGTTAAAGACGCATGACGTGATAGTTCGTCCAGAAGCTTGTCTACTCTTCTGAGACACTCAAAAGTATGTACTTTTTCTTCACAAAAAGAGTACACACTTTTAGGGCACAGTAAAAGTACTCGTCTACTTCCTGCAGGGTTACACCAGCCATTCAGGAGTCTGTCTCTCATAGTCTACACTAGTTAGTTTGTAACTAACTCTGTACGGTTGCACTATTTGTTCAGAATGTAGCGCGTGTAAATATAGCAAAGCTTCTGCGGGTTTATGAAGGTACATTTAATATGATCTCTAAATGTAAATGTCTAGGGATAAACAATGTATTTAGTGACACTTCAGATGTTTAAAATACAACTTTCAAGATATCCATTACTTTCATTTATTTTAGAAAAAGAAAAGTAGCTTGAATACTCCAACTTTTACTGTATCTTCTGATCACACCACACAAAAAGATGTTCTTCTCGTAACATTTTTCTTGTTTTCCAGTGCAATTGTCTAAAAATGTTTAAATCAAGATACATTTACTAGATATTCACAATAACATTACTGATTGCTTCTGTTGCTCTCATCATTTGCAAGTCACTTTGAATTAAAGAATCTGTTAAAAAAAGATTTTGTGAAACTGATCAAAATTAAGTGAGTTTATGCTAAAAACGGACTATGGACTAATTTTTTTTACATAACTCAAAGGGAAGTTTTCATAACTCATTGAAAGATATTAGTTCTTGTTTTAAGCATAAGATCATCATAAACTCACATTTTATATCATCTCAAGTTAATGTATCAAAGATGTTTAGATTTTTTTATCGGAAAACAGGACAAAAATACTGAGGAAGATATTTTTTTTTGCAATATATGCATTTAATGCCATAACTTTATGAATTTTATTAAGTAAATCTTCTCTGTGTGATGGATTTTTTTAAATGAATCATAACTGACATTTCTTTTTCTTGCAGGATTAATTTTATATGGTGTTGAAAACTAAATGTCCCCAACACTTCAGTCAAAGTCAGTGTGTGTCTGAACCTAACAAAAGGGGAAGAGAAACTTGACAGTTGTCTAAATATATAAACTCATGAGTAACAAAGTAAAGTAAAACAAGAAATCAGGATTTGCCAGAAGGGTTTGCTGAATTATACATAAGAACCAATCATATTGTAGAAAAATGATGTAATGAATCATGTCTCATTTGCCATGCTCCTATTCTATAAAGACTGTTTTCCTCTTTTTGCTGGTGGGATTCTCTCTGAAATTGAGATCCTCCGGTCGTGATTAAAGCATAATTGAATATTTTGTTTATACATAGTTATGTTGTAACTATATTTAATGGTGCAATGCACAAGTATTTAGAAAGTTGTGTTCCTTTTCATCAAAACTAGGTTGTGTAACTCACACACAGCTTGTGCAGCCGGCCTCAGCCCACTATCAGGAGTGAGTAAAACACTGTGTATTTTGTGTGTGTACTGACCATATTTCTGTGGGGATTTGCCGAGGTGGACACCCAGAAGACCGTCGGAAGAAACTCCCGTCACGCCGCAGCCGTTGCACACCGGGACGGGCGGAGGAATGTTCGGCCAAACCTTCTCCGAGTCGACACGCAAACTCTGAAAAGCAGAAGAGATTGATGTCAGATTTCAGCGGAGAATCCACACGAGAGCCGCTTTACCACATTCCTGCCTAGCCATCAGTGGCTACGTGTACATGCAACCAAATAATCCGTTAGTAATCGGACTGACGGCTCAATCGCACTGAAAAGCCGTCCTGTAAACACCTTGATCCGATTGAGCTCGACCCCAATGAAATCTTGATCGGATTGAAAGGTTTATTCCTTTTCTAATCCGATCGAGAGAACATGTAAACACTTGATCGGATTGAAAACCAAAACTGAAAGGACCGCGCATGTGCAATGATGTAGAAATAGCGTAATGACGAGTGACGCGCAGAACGAGCTGCTGTTCCTGCTGAATAAAGTGTCGTATAAATGAGTATCTGTCATCCTATAATCCTCGTTTCTCTGCGTGTGTGAAGTGGAGCCGGACAACATCCCACCAGTCCCCGCGTCAGACTCTCATCCACAGGCGACTGGTCTTGGGCATTTTTACTGAGTGATAAATATAAGTTCATATGATCAATGTCTCCAAATTGTGACCAGAAATGGATAAATATTAAGTCCGCCGTTTAAAACAAATAAAAGAATCAATGTAGGATAACGGTGCGTTCACACTACAAGCGACAAAGTGACATTCATTTCAATGGCGAGCGGGCGTTTTCCACGCGTGATCGCGGCCGTTGGCGACCTAATGGGGCGTGTCTGGCGACGTGACAAAGTTGAGATCTGTTTAACTTTATGCAAATGAAGAGCGACTTTCGGGAGCGACAACCAATAGGAGGGACGTCAGTGGCGCGCGTGATCATCCGTCACTCTCTGACAGAGGCCAGCTGAACGAGAAGCTGATTTTAGCCGTCAGAAACTGTGCTGTAAGTTGTGATGTATCTCCGTGTGCATACAGTGGTGTTCACAGTACTGACTCAGAGCCTGATTGGTTTCGGGAACACATATAGACTGGTATTTGCCCGTTTGTTGCAGTTAAATAGCCGCGATGGCAAAAAGCACTTTCTAGTTTCTCGTTCATCTTTAATATTATGCATGTTATACTGATTCAATTTATATTTTGAATTTTCCTTCCAAAATGTTTGTTTGTAGTGCCAAGAAAACGGATTTGTTGTCTACAACATGGAGAAACATCCGTGAATGTCACTCACAAACATTACTAGGCAACCAGTAGCGGGAACGCCCACTAGCGACCTAACCGCTACCCACTGGCGACCTGCAGCGACAAAGTCGCTTGTAGTGTGAACGTACCTTCATAGTTATTATGTGCAAACAGCGGGAAACTGTATATTCGTGCAGTGTGCGCATGTCAAACAATATATTCCGATTTGAAGCTTGTAACATTAATGCGCACATCGACCCGATCACTTGTTTAGCGTTCTTGTAAACACTACATGGATGAATTCAGTCCGACTGAAACAGAAGTTGTGCATGTAAACGCAGCCAGTGAGCGAGCGGCCGGATCCACCAACCTTTCTCCAGCAGTCCTGCAAACAGTGCGCGCCCGCCACACACCGCGCCGTGTGTTGGAGTGAGTTAGAGCAGAGGTGAGGGGGTGAGGACGGGTCACCGTGTGGGAAACGACACTGACAGAGTTTACACAGAGAGGAACCGGTGTGTGTGGGCCTCAGGCCGGCGCAGTGTGACGCTGGAGGAGTGTGTGAGTGAGAGTGTGAGCGGGAGAGATACAGAGGAAAGCCTCCACCGGTGACGCCGCTCGAGCTCTTCTGCAGACGAACGCTCGCTTCACAGCAGGAACACACGCTTACGCTGAGACACGAGTGTGTGTGCGGGCCGGTGCTGTGGGGGGGCGGCGGGGGCACGTCCTTCAGCTCCAGGACCGGCTTACGGACCTCCATGGAATCGCTCTGGACAAACACAGACAGATAGGGTGGAAGAAATGTAATGTTCGGCAGGTGAAACTGGAAAAATTTGAATATGGTGCAAAAGTTCATTTATTTCAGTAATTCAACTTAAAAAGTGAAACTAATATATTATAGAGACTCATTACATGCAAAGTGAGATATTTCAAGCCTTTATTTGTTATAATTTTGATGATTATGGCTTATAGCTTATGAAAAATTAAAAATTAGAATATTGTGAAAAGGTTTTAGTGATTATTTGCCACCACAATAGATTGTTTTATTTAATGCCATGTCAGCATCTAAGGATATTTTCATGGCAAAAATTAAATTATCATAAATACAATAAAACAAGTCATATTAGCTTTTTTTAAATTAACATGATATAAAGTCCAAAAGCTTTTCAGGCATAATCTTACTAAATAAGTCCTTAAAGGTGGGGTATGTGATTTGCAAAACGGCTGGCAGATTTAGAAAATACACAACTCAAATGGTCCTACCTTCTTTCCTTTGACTCCACCCATTCACAGAACATGGACATGGATGGGGGGAGGGGGGGATGGTACGACCGATTGATTGACGCACTTACTGTCCAATGATTCTAGGTGGTCTTGGAAATGATTGGCTGGTGTTTTTTGAGTCCTGCCTGCTCCACAGATGATTAAATTGCTTAATTTTTATTTCAGTGCTTCTAACTCAGTGGCTGTAAGTGGGTTAGGAATAGGATTTTAAGTGATTTTGAAAAAAAATGGCCAAAAAAAAGAGAATTACATACCCCACCTTTAAGTGAAATAACTTCATAAAAGAGCATTCTACTTGTATTATACCCAGGATAAGACTTCCATTGACCTTCTGAACACAAATGATATAAAATATATTTTTAGTGTAATCTGAGAGATTTCTGTCCCTCCATTGACAGCTACACAACTGACACTTTGATGCTTCAAAAAGATCATAGAGATTTTAAAACTAATTAATATGAATTGAGCGGTTTAGTCCCACATTTTCTGAAGAGACTCGATCGCTTTATATGATGAACAGATTGAATATAGTTTTTTTTTTTATACATTACATTTATGCATTTGGCAGACGCTTTTATCCAAAGCAACTAACATTGCATTTCAAGGTACACACATTATATTACATATAAACATTCATCAACTCACTCATCAGTTGTGGTAATCGGACCATCACTTGACATGCGAGAGCCAATGAGGTTCATTCTCGTGTTACGCATCACAGTTGAGCTTTAGCAAGAGCCAATGAGGTTCATTCTCGTGTTACGCATCACATTTGAGCTTTAGCAAGAGCCAATGAGGTTCATTCTCGTGTTACGCATCACAGTTGAGCTTTAGCAAGAGCCAATGAGGTTCATTCTCGTGTTACGCATCACAGTTGAGCTTTAGCAAGAGCCAATGAGGTTCATTCTCTCGCGTTACGCATCACATTTGAGCTTTAGCAAGAGCCAATGAGGTTCATTCTCGTGTTACGCATCACGTGTTACGCATCACATATGAGCTTTAGCAAGAGCCAATGAGGTTCATTCTCGTGTTTCGCATCACAGTTGAGCTTTAGCAAGAGCCAAAGAGCCAATGAGGTTTATTCGCATCACGTGTTACGCATCACATATGAGCTTTAGCAAGAGCCAATGAGGTTCATTCTCGTGTTACGCATCACATTTGAGCTTTAGCAAGAGCCAATGAGGTTTATTCTCGTGTTACGCATCACAGTTGAGCTTCAGCAAGAGCCAATGAGGTTCATTCTCGTGTTACGCATCACATTTGAGCTTCAGCAAGAGCCAATGAGGTTCATTCTCGTGTTTCGCATCACATTTGAGCTTCAGCAAGAGGTTTGTTCTCGCACGTCATGCAGGTTCGGTTGAACTTTTGTTTATCTTTGCTCATCAGTGAATAAAAGTTGAAATTCAATCTATTCATCATATAAAGCGATCGAGTCTCTTCAGAAAATTTGGACTAAACCACTAAATTCACATGAATTAGTTTTACGAACACTTTATGTCAAAGTGGTAGTTGCGTAGCTGTCAATGGAGGAACAGAAGATTTCCTCAAAAAGATCTTCCTTTGTGTTCTGAAGATGGACGAAAGTCTTACGGGTTTGGAAAGACATGAGGGTGAGTAACTAATTAATGACTGAATCTTCATTTTGGGGGAAATATCCCTTTAAGGCTTTACACAATGCTCTTGCAATCCAAGTTACAGGTCACTTCAGTGCTACATGAGCGTTTCAAAACATCAACAGCTCGTATAAACCCTCATAAACATCTCACCTGTGAGTGTGGGCAGTCGGTGAGTTCGCAGAACCTTCACAACAGCTGAACATCCCACTTGTCGGACATCACCACCTGCAGAAGAAACAACACACCTGACCTCAGACCAGTGCTGAACTAACGTTAACTTACAGCAGCTCAACAAGCGATAACTGACTGGAAAACAGCAGTAAAGGCCTTTTAAATGATGAAAACAAACGCAAACGGCCGTTAATCGGTCAAATTAAAGCTAATGACGGACACATGAGAATCAGAGTCTCACAAACGCGGCTAGTTTTCACGAGTTTCTGTGTTTAGTGTTTGTTTTGTTTACACATGAACCGTGTTTCGCTCATAGACTGCTCCGTCCCTGTCAATCGCCGTTTAGTTTTCGAGGAAACATTAGAAAAACACATATCTGACTAATAAAACTGATTGTTTAATGTATTTAATGAGAGATTTCGAATCAATAACAACTCACCGTCTCGCGCTGACCGCAGTGCCGCCCGCAGTCTCCCTGGTTACCAGACTTCCGACTGATCAGTGCCGTAAAGCCAACGCAGATGTCGTAAAATGAGCATCGCTTCCACAAGAAAGCGGAAACGGTTTGCAGTGTTTACCTCTAAATATTAAATCGTTTAAATTACATAATAGAAAACTGCGTGCGAGTAATTTACCAAGACAAATATTAAAATATACGTTCAGCACCATGCAAACATAAAACAACCCTTAATAATCCGATGTTATATAATTGAATCAGTCTAAAAATGTTACACAAGAGCAATAAACGAATCTTAATGTGTGTTGGCATTAGTACAGGTGAAATGTTTATTAATGACACACATTATGAAGAAAACATTCATGCACATGAAGAAGCAAACGTTATAATTATAAATTCATCCCTCAACACGACTCTTATTACTGTAAAAGCCTTTCTGATCGCATTAAAGCCCTCCAAACTGAGTACACACAGGCTACAAATGGCTAAATACACACATATATAGAGAAAGTAAAAATTAGATGACAATTTTAAACAATAATAAATGTAAAGAGCTAATTTATAAAAACTTAAAAGCTAAATCTAATGTGATAATATTATGAGAAAGCTCAGTTTGCTATACAGTTCACCTGGTGCTCAACATCGATTTAGTATGAGCATATCTATACTTTGTAACTTATTTCATGATATTTGTGACAATAAAGTGTTATAGTTAAAGAATAACTGTGTTCTGTGGATCACATAAGTGGCTAGTAAAACTCTGCCACCATTGAGACTGATACAAACCATACGGTCACATCAAAATTAGAGGACTCAGAAGCATCGCCTCATGTTGACGGCTTCTGCACTATGACAATAAAACAGTATTCATGTTTATATCTATAAAAAACAAAACAATTTGAGGGGTATTCATTAAATACAGAGAATGCAAGCATACACAAGAATAATATCCTCCTGTACAATATACAGTTCTAATGAGTCACTTGACTATATATCTGGCAACAACATACAGACATACAGACAGACAGAGTGATGAACAACCTGATCACATGATCAGGGTCACGTGACGGGATCCGAGGAACCGGGATCTGGGGCGTTTGTAGGCGTTCATAACGGTCTACGGCAATGAACAACTGGTGCACGTATTTATAACAATGCTAGAGTTCAGCATATGCTGGTTTCTAATGGTGGAAATCGAGGAAAAGTCAGTGAGAATCAGTTCTCTACAGTATCACGGGTACAATAGAGAAACATGAACGGCCCATTTGGCCTTCACACACACACACCAGTCAAAAGTTTTGGATCTGTACGGTTTAAAATAAGTATTTTCTGCTCACCAAGGCTACTTATCTGATCAAAACAAAACAAAAACTGTAAAAATGTTACATTATGACAATTTAAAATGATTATTTTCTATGTGAATATATAGCAAAGTGTAATTTATTCCTGTGATCAAAGCTGAATTTTCTTCAGTGTCACATGATCCTTCGGAAATCAGTATAATATGATAACAATTATCAATGTTGAATGATTTTTAGGATTCTTTAAAGAATAGAAAGTTCAAAATACATTATAAATGTAACGTTTTACCAATTTAATTTACCCTTGATGAATAAAAAGTATTGATTTCTTTTATTTCCACCTAAAAAATTAAAATTCTTACTGACCCCAAACTTTTGGACGGTAGTGTTTAATGTTACAAAACCTTTCTATTTCAGATTAATGCTGTTCTATTGAACTTTCTATTCATCAAATCATGAAATAAAAATGTAAATAATTGTTTTCAACACTGATAATAGCCAGAAATCTATCAAATCACAATATTATACTGATTTCTGAAGGATCATGGGACACTGAAGACTGGAGCAATGATGCTGAACATTCAGCTTTGATCACAGGAATAAATATATATATGAAACTGGAAAAATTAGAATATCGTGCAAAAGTTAATTTATTTCAGTAATTCAACTTAAAAGGTGAAACTAATATATTATATAGACTCATTACATGCAAAGTGAGATATTTCAAGCCTTTATTTGTTATAATTGTGATGATTATGGCTTACAGCTTATGAAAACCTTTTCACAATATTCTAATTTTGAATTTGGGGTTTTCATAATCTGTAAGCCATAATCATCACAATTATAACAAATAAAGGCTTGAAATATCTCACTTTGCATGTAATGAGTCTATATAATATATTAGTTGTAAGTTGAATTACTGAAATAAATTTACTTTTGCACGATTTTCCAGTTTCGCCTGTATATTCACACAGAAACCAGCAGTTTTACATCATAATATTTCACAGTTTTGCTGTATTTTGAATCAAATAAATGCATCCTTGGTGAGCAGAAGAGACTTCTCTTTGAATCGCAGCGATCCCGATGGTCATCCTGGTCGTGCTTCAGTGCCGAGGCGCCTCACGCTTGCTCCCCGTTGTGAATCCTCTGGTGCCGCTTCAGTTCTCCGGAGCGGAAGAAGTTCTTCCCGCACTGTGTGCAGTGGAACGGCCTCTCGCCCGTGTGGATGCTCTGGTGGCCCTTCAGGCGCTCCAGCCTGGAGAAGCTCTTGTCGCACTGGTTGCAGTGGTACGGCTTCTCCCCGGTGTGGATCCTGCGGTGCTCCTTCAGATGTCCCGACTCGGAGAAGCTCTTCCCGCACTGGAAGCACTGGTACGGCCTCTCGCCCGTGTGTGTTCTGTGGTGGCGCTTCAGATCCCCGGACCTGAAGAAGCTCTTCTCGCACAGGGTGCACCGGTGCGGCCTCTCTCCGGTGTGAATGCGCTGGTGTCCGCGCAAGTGTCCCGAATCCGAGAAGGTTTTCCCGCACTGGAGGCATTTATACGGGCGCTCGCCGCTGTGGATCCTCAGGTGGCGTTTGAGATCTCCGGATCTGTAGAAGCGCTTGGCGCACTGGGAACACTGGTACGGCCTCTCGCCCGTATGCATCCTCTCGTGTTGCTTGAGATGCCCGGAGTCGGAGAAGTTCTTCCCGCACTGGAGACAGTGGAACGGACGCTCTCCTGTGTGGATCCTCTCGTGGCGCTTCAGATCTCCGGATGTGGGGAAGTTCTTCCCGCACTGGAAGCACGGGAACGGGCGCTCTCCGCTGTGTATTCTCTGGTGTCTCTTGATGTCGTTGATTCGGAAGTATTTCCCGCAGTCCTGGCAGTGATAGGGCCGGTCCGCCGAGGGGCGGTTGGTGGATTTGGGGGAATCGGGAAGAGACAGGCTTTTAGGATCGGAGTCGCCGCAACAAGCCGTGAGACACTCTCCGGTCTGTTGCTGCAGATGCTGAGCTGGTCAGGAGAGAACAACACCACGCCTTAAATTATTACATTGTTTAAATTAATACATTTTTAGCTAACGGTGATTTTGTATATGTGACCAAAATCTGAGGAGCAAAAAAATCTAAACTTAAAAAAAATCTCCTTTAAAGTTGTGCATTTATGTTCACGATTGTGCTGCATTCACTCACAAAAATACATGTTTTATATATTTACGGCAGGACATTTACTAAATATCTTCATGGAACATGATCTTAATATCCTCATGATTTTTGGCATAAAAGAAAAATGGATAATTTTGACCCATAGAATGTATAGTTGCTATTGCCACAGATATACCCGTGCGGCTCCAGACTGGGTTTGTGCTCCAGGGTCACATATGTACATTTCTAAAATGCATAACTTAGACAGACACCTCTGATAACAGATCACTCTAAACTGTAATGTGGACCATTACACACAATGCATTGCAGTTTCTCACATGCATAATGATACGCAAGAGCATTTTCAATCTCAAAATACTGGATTCATTGGTAACACTTTATAATAAGGTTCATTAGTTAACATGAACTAATAATGAACTGCACTTATACAGCAATTATTAATCTTTGTTAATTTCAACATTTACTAATACTTTATTAAAATCTTGTTGACATTAATGCAGTGTGAACTAACATGAACAGTTGGATTTTTATTAACTAACATTAACAAAGATTAACAAATACAGTAACAAATGAATTGCTCATGGTTAGTTCATGTTAGTTAGTGTTACCGATTCATTCCCACGAAACACCATCATCAGGTGTGTGTGTGTTTCGCAGTGTTTTTAGTCAATTAAAGGGATAGTTCACCCATTTACACACACTCATGACGTCCAAACCCGTAAGACTTTCATTAATTTTTGAAACACAAATGAAGATCTTTAATGAAATCTGAGAGACTTCTGTCCCTTCTGTCCCAACATTTCATGATGTTGTCAAGAAAAGACAACATCATTATATGATTAAGATTTATTTTGGGCTTTTATTCACATATAAACATTGATCAGCCAACATAAAAGCTCAACCATGCCATGTGACCCGTGAGAACAAACCTCATTGGTTGAGCTTCCACTTGCCAAACTTGAACGCTGTAAACATTGTTAGCTTATGTTTATATGTGAATAAAAGCCCAAATTAAATCTGTGCATCATAGAAAGCGATCGGGTCTCTTCAGAAGACTTGATTAGACTGATGATACGTTCAAATTAATTTATTTTATCATCTCTTTATGAATGTTTTCGGTGAATAGGCTTTCAGTGACGGGACAGAAATCTCTCAGACTTCATTAAACATATATTTGTGTTTTGAAGATGAATGGAAATCTAATGGGTTTGGAACGACATGAGAGGGATATGTTAACATTTTTGGGTGAACGAACACTTTAATAGTGAGTAGCTGAATAAATGCATCAGGGAAAATATGGACTATGAGCAACATGATATAAGGAGATTATTAAGGAATATTATAGACAGGGGTGCACATAACTGGTACGCAGGTACGCATGCGCGACAAAAATCAGGAATGCGTAATGCCACTTGTGTTACTGCGCACCTTTGCGTACTTTAAGGGTAACTGTCGCCAAAATGCAACCTAGGCAGTGTTAATTTAATTTTTTCACAGACGACCACTATGACGAATAAAAACTAGATCTAGTCTTTACAGAGCGTACAGTGCATCCGTGCAATTAGATCTGCACACTCGGTCTTAAAGTGACAGTGCGTAATAAACCTAATGCCTTCTGTACACTTAATATTGATCAAACAACAAAATAAAAAGAGAAAATTCACTGCTCTTTAATATAAGGATTAATTATATTGAATTTATAAAAATAAATATATCTGAACAATCAAATAAAAAATAAAAACATTTCCAAAGGTGTTTTCTATCATTTTAGGTTGTTTTTTTTCACGCTGATGTAAATTTAAGTGTTCGTTTTTTTAAATAAGATTGGTTTTAGTTAGTTATTTTTATGCTATAAAAACGGGAATGTGACGTCATGATTGACAGCTGTGGCCACGCTACATATGGGACGAGTACCAAACACCATCTCCTGGTACTCACCTGAGTAACTCACTGAAAAAGTTATGTGCACCCCTGATTATAGATGAGGTTAAAGGGTTAGTTCACCCAAACAACATTGACTTTGTTCCACAGAAGAAAGTCAGTCAGTAAATGCTGACAGAATGATCATTTTGCAAGACTGTAGCTATAGTCATGCCTTGATAAATGTTTTTATACATGCATGTTTTATTGTTTTTAGTTAACCGTGAAGCACTGTGGGCAACAACATTGCTATTAAATGTGCTATATAAATAAATATAAAGGTGCAAAAAGTTGTAGTTTTTATATTCTAGTCAATTATGACCTACTTTTTATTTCTCCTCATTTTAATTAACATACAACTGAACTGGTGCATGTGTTTGTGAATAAAATTGTAATCGTTTACTAACTCAGGTTTAATGTTATAAGTGCAACATTTGCAACAAAAACAACTTTTGAGATTGAAAATGACTCATGATCACAACTATTACTCATAATTCCCCAGACAGCATCATAGTGTTGCTCCACATCTGCTACACTCGGACCAGATGTGGGCCGACACCATGATGCAGTCTGGGTCATTATATTCTGGAAAAAGATAAAATAGTAAACGCACGTCTTTAGCTGCGCTGATATTAAAGGAGAACTCCGGTCAATTTTAACATTGAGCTCATTTTTTTTGTAAATTTGGAGTGCTGTCAATACAGAGAACAACGACATAAATCGGTGTTGCCTACACCATGTTATCCTATTTTTAAAATTTGCAATGGGGTCTAATTTTAAACCTGCTTTTATTTCTCTTATCATCCTTGATGTGTCGTTACAAGTGCCCAGCCATGTTGAGTGATTCCTTCAGAGTGAACACGGTGAATCTGACTGCAGTAGATGTGAAAGATATGAATAAAAATGATGTTATTTCAGCCGTTTTCGGTCGAAGTCCAAAGTAGTCGATTGTCGAGTTCACGCGCATAGGTTTAGTTACTATGATCACGCGCGTGAACTCAACAGTGACTTTGGACTTCTACCGAAAACAGGATGTAAATACAGGTATTTGCACTGGATAACATATCATCATTTTTATTCATATCTTTCCCATCTACTGCAGTCAGATTCACCCGTGTTGTTCACTCTGAAGGAATCACTCAACATGGCTGGGCACTTGTATGACACATCAAGGATGTTAAGAGGCTAAAAGCAGGTTTAAAACGTGTTGCCCCATTGAAGTCAACAGGGTGCAAATTTTAAAAAGAGGATAACACAGGAGGGCTGTAACGATTAATCGAATCCAAAATAAAAGTTTGTGTTTAGGGCTGTAAACGATTAATCGCGATTAATCGAATCCAAAATAAAAGTGTGTATTTACATAATATATGTGTGTGTATTGTGTATAATTATTTTGTATATATAAAATACACACACATGCATGTATACATTTAAGAAAAATGTGTTATTTATATATAAAAGAGTTCTATTTATATATAATATAAATCATATAAAAATATATATGCAGTATATAAATGCAAATATATACATGCATGTGTGTGTATTTATATATACAAAATAATTATACACAATACACACACATATATTATGTAAACACAAACTTTTATTTTGGATTTCGATTAATCGCGATTAATCGTTACAGCCCCTAGGCAACGCCGATTTTTGTCGTTGTTCTCTGTATTGACAGCACTCCAAATTTACAAAAAAATGAGCTCAATGTTAAAATTGAACGTGGTAATGATGAAATCGTGAGCGGTAAGAGGAAAACAAACACATTTACGGTACTATGCAAATGTGAAATGCGTGTGACGTCACTCACCGAAATGAAAGAAATCTTCCACACTCTCGTCTTCCTCTTTGACTTTGACTCCCACGGGCCGCCCGTAGTGCTCAAACGGGCCTGAGGGCAGAAACTTAGCGCTAGAGGAGAGAGACTGGGGCAGTTTAGTGTTTGTCGACAGAGCCTGGGGCAGTTTGTTCCCGAAGTCCTAAAACAGAGTGAATAACATCACACACACCGCGAGCCGCGTCCACCGACACTGACAGAGGACAACATGCCACACAATAAACATATCTGAGATCAACTGAATATGAATATACCTCGATATCGAGACACGCTCTTCACATCAGATTAAATTCATTCTGTGTAAACGCAGCGGCGCGTGAGAGCGCTCGACACAAACAACACATCGAAAATAGCCTTTTAACCGGCGTTATTCCCCGTTAATCGAGCAGCCTGTGCTATTAGAACAACTGAACACTCACCAGATCCATCCTACTCGTCCATTTGTGTAAATTATCAACGAAATTCATCGGTGAGGAGGAACACTAGCAGAAATCTGATATTCACCGGAACTCGCTCCTCATTATCATGGATGTTGAACAGCAGCGCCTCCTACAGCAGCGGAGGACAATCACACACACACACACACACACACACACAGAGAGAGAAGCTAGGTTTGTCATTGTGAGTTGAAAACATACGGAGGAAATATCCATCCAGCCCCTTACACTGGGATCGGCTCCAGCAATCACTGCTAATACATTACATTTACATCAGGAAAGCAATTTAATGACCATTTATAGGCTGGAAAATTAGCTATAGAGTTGAATATGTCCACTATATTAGGCTACATATTATATTTTTACTTATATCATTAAAATATTATATAGTTGTTTTTATAGGGCTGTCAAAAAATTAATCGCATCCAAAATAAAAGTTTGTGTTTGCATAATATATGTGTGTACTGTGTATAATTATTTATATATATATATAAAACACACACAATCATGTATTTTTTTTAAGAAAAATTGGTTATATTTATATATAAAATATTTATAATATAAATTATATATATACAGTATATAAATGCAAATATTTCTTAAATATATACATGAATGTGTGTGTATTTATACATAATAATTATACACAGTACCCACACATATATTATGCAAACACAAACTTTTATTTTGGATGCGATTAATCACGATTAATCTTTTGACAGCCCTAGTTATTATCATAAAGAACGCATTATATTTCATTTAAGTTGTTATTTTTAACCTTTAATAAAATAGCCTAGGGCTCTATGTTTACAGCATTAGTGATTTATTTTTTAACATGTATCTACTCCTGTAACTAATCAAAATGAATCGATATTGAATCAAGATGTCAAGCAATAATAAATACAGTAACCTGCCAGTAATTGTAACAACGCAGCTAAACATTGTAACATATTATCTGTAAACTTAATAAAAATAAGTTACCAAATGTTTTGACAATCACAACTTATTGTGATGCAAGGTTGTTGTTTGCATCACAAACACACACACACACACACACACACACACACACACACACACACACACACACACACACACACACTTTAGATGGATGGATGTTAACCACTGATGTTAGGACAATGTATTTATGTTCTGTCACCACATGAAGCGGAAGTTGCGCTTGTCTTGTGAAAGAAGAAACGCTTCTGGAACAAGTACAAATGTGGGCGGGGCTTGATTGTGTCTGTGGGCGGTTGTGGTTTGCTATTGGTGGATCTCATGTGAGTGACAGGTTGCCCCGCCCATATCATCAGAGAAGAGAAGAGATGTCTTCAAAGTTATTCTGATTCAAGATAAGAAGACACATTTAAAAAATAAAATAATTTATAATAAACACTATAATATTCAAAAAACAAGGAATTGTCCGTTTTAATTTCATAAAGTCACAGAAATTCTGAACTGCCAATATACATTCATTAAAATGATTTGTAAACATACAATTTTTCAGTATATTTCTCTTAAATGCAGGCCTAAAGAAGCCTATTATTTAGTGTTACTAACATCTGTCCCGGTGTAGCTACAGAGCAGCATTAAAAAAGGAATATATTTGTTAGTTACATAGGCTATCTAGGCCTATAGGTTTTTTGACATTTCATTTGTTGGTGTACACACACAAATATACATCTCATGAGGAAACACTTATTATGCCAAAAAAAGTTCTTACACTCTAAAAAATGCTGGGTTGTTTCAACCCAATTTTGGGTAAAATATGGACAAACCCAAACATTGGGTTAAAAATGTAATGTAAAAATTTAACCCAACGGCTGGGTTTGTCCATATTTTACCCAAAAATTGGGTTGAAACAACCCAGCATTTTTTTGAGTGTAAAATGTTTTAAATGATAGGACAGTTCTATAAAAGTTTTCCGCCTATAGTAATTAAATATGTTTACGAGCTTTTTAATTCATAAAACAAAATGAATTCATTAAAACTAAACCATATTATGATCTCATGATGGGAAGTGAAGCGCCTTTTCTGAGTGTGGTCAGAATTTTTACAAAATAATAATTCTGGGTTGTTTCAACCCATGGTTGGGTCAAATATAGACAAACCCAACTGTTGGATTTAACCCTTTCATGCATTAATTATGATAACCTCAGTCAGGATTTTTCCCCTATGTGTTTTTATTGCTCTTAGGGCATGAAAAACAAGATTTGATTTGAATTCTTTTTTTTTTAAACAAATTTTTCAAAGAGATTTTCAGATGTCCACTTGAGTGACAGCATGCATTTATGGTTTAAACTGAAGAGATACTGTATTATAAACATAATACAATAATCAAACAGATAAAGTATGTGTTTTAACAAACTAATCAATACAATTATATCAAATCATGTGAAAACTATAAAATATGTACAAAAATATAAATTCAAAATATTGCAAAGGCAATTGAACTACTTTTTTGATGTACAAGTAATATAATGTGTTACAAGTAACATGCATTATGTAATCAGATTACTTTTTTGATTTTACAAGTAATGTAATGTGTTACAAGTAACATGCAATACATAATCAGATTACTTTTTGATGTTAAAAGTAAATAAATGCATTACAAGCAACATTCATTATGTACTTTTTGATCTAACAAGTAATGCATTATGTAATTAGATTACTTTTTTGATGAAATGAGTAAAGTAATGCATTACAAGTCATTACATTACATGCATTACATACATTATGTAATCACATAACTTTTTTCAATGTCAATGAAAATTACATTCTAATAAATACATTTATTTACAGTAAAAAAGTCACTGCAGATTACGTATTTTAAAAAACAATATAAGTATGAATTGTAGCTGAAATATAGCCATTGATGCATGAGGTCCACTATAGTGGACAGGTGATTAATCAGATTTTTCTCCCAATCTAAAATCAAAACTTGGAAAATGTTACTGTGATATGACTCATTAGATATTGCTGTATACTGCAATGTTTTTTTTACCTACAAGAGTCTCCTAGGATAGAAGGAATGGGTGGATATTCCGGAGCAACTTGGCATGTCTGACTGACCATCGGCCATCTTGGTTTGGAGGGGGGGGGGGATCGAAACACAACGGCTTACAACTTGGTTGCAATGTATAGGATGATGCACCAGTAGTCCAGGCCAACCATGAAAAAATTGCAACAGAATCAAACTCAACTGATTTTGTATCCTCAATATGTCCTGAGTAAGGGGAAAAAAAGCCCCGAAGAATCCCATTAGGGGAAAGTGGCGATTGAAAAAGACCCAAATATATCCTATTCATACGCCTATTCATTATTTTACTCACATGAATAGGGTAAAAAATGTAACCTTTAGATATCACCATGAAAATTACTGAGTTGATTACTTATATCAAGACAAACAAAAAATGTATTACAAGTTTTTTTTTTTAATTGTTTGTTAACATGGACAAACGGTGCATAATCTAATTACAGATGTGCTAATTAGCATAAATACCAACAGATCTAAAACATTGTTGTTTTTTCCTTACTCAGGACATATGGAGGATACAAAATCAGTTGAGTTTGATTGATGTGCAACTTTGCCATCAAAACCCGTGCAAATTCAGGAAAATGCTTTTTGACTCGCTGTCCACTGTAGTGACCACTATGCGCGAAAGGGTTAAAATGTAATTTAAAAATGTAAACCAACGGTTAAAAAATGTAAACCAACGGTTATGCGCATATTTGACCCAAACAGGGATTGAAACAACCCAGAATTTGGAGCAAATAAGGAAACATAATATAATATACATAACTATAATACACATAACATAATATACATAATATTTTTTATAATTTAAAAATGTATTCTCGCTCCCCCCTCTCTCTCGCGGTCTCTCTCTCTCTCTCTCTCTCTCTCTCTCTCTCGAGCGTTGATGATCTGTGTCCGCAGCGGCGCTCCGTACATGAACATCAACCGAATGAACGGAACGGATGTCGCGGATCGGTTAATTAAACACACCGTGGGCTCCGTCATCAGCTCGAGCGCGTCCGCCTCGTTTATTATATTACGGGTAAGTCTGATTAAACTGGCAAGGAATTATGATCGTGCTGATCTCCAGTGTGAACGCGACAGCATCAGCCTGTCTGTCTGGCCACTTGACGTCATTATCTCTATCGCAGTGTTTCGATATGACTCAGTATTTCTTGCGAGTTTGATCTTAGCGGATGATCGGTGGATGTTCAGCGGAGGATCATCCACGAGATCGAGCTGGACGACATTTTATTTCCCTGTCAAATGCTCAAGCTTGGCTTATGTTCCTATAATGAACCGCAGTTTGATGTTTCCAGAGGCAGGAATGAGAATCATCTGCTCATGTCTAATCATCTGACACAATCAATCATTATCATTATTAGTATCAGCAGAGAATACCTGTGGTTTATAGCATAGGGAAATATGTGGTTTCCAGGCCTGGAAAAGTCATGGATACCAATACATATGGGAATTTCCATAATGATTTTTTCCCCCCTAGTGTAAAATAAATCTCAACTAACTTATATTGGATATCAATTATTCTTTGTGTGGACAAAATTATATGGAAATTCATTGGTTGAAAGTGCAGAAACTGGTATTATAGTGTGATTATTATTTATTTAGGGATGCACAATATATCGGCCACTTTACTGATATATGTTAATTTTTAATGTTATTTATATCGGTTTGATAAGAAAAGTTGGCCGATATAATAAAGCCGATGAATAATGGATTATTTCCTTCAGTTTCGCCATGATGGTTTTCAATTGTTTGAAATATGATTGAAATCACTTCAAAAAGTAAAATACGGTTCAGTGCTGCACAAGTCTGTCATATCCGCTACATAAAATTATGATGAGAACATTATAATTGTGTGTTTAGGACAGCAGGGTTTACTGTCTGAAATTCACTTAAATTTTTCTTCAGATCATGTTATGAAGCATCATGGATCCGAGAAGGACAAAATCAGATTCTGGAAGCCATCTTACTATTGAGAATGTCTCTTAAAATCCCTGTAGTCAATAATTGTATCTCTTAAAACTCATCTTTGATCATGAAAATTACATATTTATACGTTTTTTTTCATTGAAAACAAATTTTCCTCATGCCTTAAAATATCTTGAATGTAACTCGACACTCATTTAGTATTCGCGGTTCTATGAATATGCAAATGAGCCCCGCCTCCACTCACTCACTCACTCACTCAGAGATCCACTGGTGGACGAGCACACGTTGATCTGATTGGTCAAGGTAGTGTGTGACGTCAGAAAACACCAGCGATTTCAAACCGTGTTTTTGAGACTGTCTTTGGTTCACTGCAGTTTTAAGCAGAAAATACTCAGCAATGCTGTCCACTTATGAATTTACACATGGTTTCTCTTAAAGCGTATTAATAACACCACATAGACATATAAACAACATTAAAAACTGGATTTTCACCACAGGGAGACTTTAAAGGGACAGATCACCCAAAAATGAAAATTCTGTCATTATTTACTCTTTCTTTTTAAACACAAAGAAGATATTTTGAAGAATGTTGGTAATCAGTTGACGGACCCTATCTACTTCCATGATATTTATTTTTCTACTATGGAAGTCAATGGTGTCCATCAACCGTTTGATTACCAACATTCTTCAAAATATCTTCTTTTGTGTTCAGCAGAAGAAAGAAACTCTTGTTTGGAACATGAGTGAGTAAATAATGACAGAATTTTAATTTTTGGGTGAACTGTCCCTTTAAAAACAAAAAATGTCTTGTCATGTAAATAAATTGTGCTTGAATGAGTATATATTTTATTTGAGTATTTATAAGTCCTCACAGCCAGATCTAACATAAAGTGTTGTGTACATGTAAAAACATTATGTAAATAGTTCATAATCAGGGTTTGAAATTTACTTTTTCACTCAACGGCCAATTTGGCTACAAACTTTTTAAGCTACCGGCCATTCAGAACTTCTACTAGACAAAAGGAAATAAACCAGTTTAACTACGTCACAGCTTATATATTTTTTTCTTTTTTGGGATTTCATACATTAATTTATCCAGCATCTCCTCTTTCATCCTTTTCACCCAAAATGTATTTTAGAACAGATCAGTAGAAAAAAACATAAAAAATATGTAAGATGTTGGAAAATAACAATGTCTTTTTTGTTCACCAAATGCTTTTTAATCTTCAATGCAAATGAACAAGCGTGTCGTTATTTGTTGTGTAGTGACGTGTGTGTGTGTGTGTGTTCAAGTAAGCAGATATGAGCAGATTTTTCACAATACTGTATTTAATATATGTGACCCAGGACCACAAAACCAGTCACATGGGTCAATTTTTTGAAATTGAGATTTATACGTAATCTAAAAGCTGAATAAATAATCTCTCCACTGATGTGTGGTGTGTTAGGATAGGACAATATTTGGTCGAGACACAACTATTGAAAATCTGGAATCTGAGGAGCAAAAAATCTAAACATTGAGAAAATCTCCTGTAAAGTTGTGCATTTATGTTCACGATTGTGCTGCATTCACTCACAGAAATACATGTTTTATATATTTACGGTAGGAAATTTACTAAATATCTTCATGGAACATGATCTTAATATCCTCATGATTTTTGGCATAAAAGAAAAATGTATAATTTTGACCCATACAATGTATAGTTGCTATTGCCACAGATATACCCGTGCGGCTCCAGACTGGGTTTGTGCTCCAGGGTCACATATCATGATGACTCACGAGTTCAGTATTTGGGTTACATGGTGTTGTGGCAAAAATTCATCGAACAAACATCACTGCGTAAGAGACACTCAGAGTCAAATTATAAAATAGAAGTATTTATTCCTGCAAGAATAGGAGCAGTCTAATACACAGTTGTTACCCTGTGCAGAAGAGTGACACACCCCCAGACAGACTGAACCAGCTTTTTATCCCCGTTCCAAGGCCTTCTTCCGCCAGAGCCATCCTACCAGTAGTTTTCCATAGACTAAGCCCTCCTTCACTAAATGGCCTTCTGACATCTAGGTCAGAGGTCCTTGTTCGTCTGTTCTCTGGAGTGTCTCTCCCTTCTGCCTTCCCAGGTACATAAACATAATCTTCTCACACTAACAAGTGAGAGTCACACATGTGACATTCTTTGAATCATCTATCTTTTACTAAAGATCAATGAATATCATAAAATAGCCACTACAACTCCTCACTTTTTATAATTATTAATCAAACATAATAATAACAATAATAATAAATGCAAGTTCAAGTCATTACATCACATCATAAAAATCAGTCTCCTTGAACCTGTGAAGAAAAAGAGTTTAGGATGACGAAAGCATAAGGCTGTTTTTGTTGGGGAAAGCCCCATAATTATTTAGCAAGCGAGTAAACATGTTTACTAATGCCGGGCTCACTACCGCAGTCACACTAGTAAGGAAAAAAATAGTTATAAACAGTAGGAAAACAAACAATGCAATAAAATGCAAATGGTAAAAGCATTAAAAAAATAAAATAAAATAAATAAAAAAAATAAAAAAAAATCCCTCAGTTTCAAAACCCTGTCCTTGTACGCCATCTCGTAACACGGATAACTGCTGCTTTTAACCCTCTTCACATATCAATCGTTCTCGAAAAGAAAAGAAAAAAAAACATCAACACATTTAACTGTAATCTCTACTTGAATCATCTGTATAATTTTGTTCATCCCCATCATCATTCGGATAGACTGTCATTTTCCCCAATTGAGCAGACATTCCAGTTCTCTCATATTCACCCATGAATAACAAAATTATCAGAATAACACATACAATCATAACTCATACACATTCAACATTTTCCCCATATCCATTTCCCTAACCATATTTTGTTCTTTTACTTTTAATTCAATCAGGCAGTGGTTCTACTTAATCAGCTTCAATAATAATCCTTATAATTTACATTAATTAATAGATCTTCTCTTCCTGACAACATTTGCCTTAAATATTTTCTAATGAATCAGTAACCAATCAAATCATTTGTCATATACTAATATCAATACTAAACCCTATTTCAATATAATCAGCTAAAATCCTCAAAATCATCACAAAACCACATTCTTAATTCATTAGTTGGTCCACATCCTCCTCCAGGCGTGTTGGTGTAGGTGAGCGGCTTGGACCCAGGTGTCACCTGTGAATGGAGACCTTAAGTATTTTGTTAGTGATTTGTCTTTCCCTCGTCCCTTTTGGTGTGACCTGTGGAATTTTCAAAATCATTAGACATTTCTTGCTTATTAGAGTCAGAGTCCTTTTCCCCTGAAAGCGTTCACAAGTCAATATTCATACATTGGAAAACAGAATCAGTTCAGCTTGATGCAATCCATCCTGACATTCTGCAAAAGTAAAATTTTAGGTTATGCTCTGTACAAGGTGTAGCACCTTTCTGCCACAATAATAACAATCAGGCCAGGACAGTTAGCAAAATTCATCCATAGCCATTATTCAACACATTTTGCCCTGTCTCCCAATTCTGCATGCTCTCTGTAAAGAAAAACAAATTTTGAGGTTATTGTCAGATAGTAAAGTACGTGCTGCCACTTCGATGTCCTGGCGTTTCCTGTTGAAACAATCCAGGACAGCAATTTTGTTAGGCAGAAGAATGGCTTCTTTCAGGGCTTTTACCCAATTACCCCTAGTGTTCTTCCCAACATTTATTCTAATAAAACACAAAGCATCCCCCTTTTGATGGTCGACACAACTCGATCATCAATTTAACATAACCTTTAACATAGTGTTTTACGATAAAGTTTACCCTCAACACTAACCCAACCATTGTCCTTCAGACAAATTTTCTCCAGACATCTTTCTCTGCCTCTGAAACAAAAATATTACATTCTTCACTTAAAGCCACAATTTCATTTCCTTATCGAAGTATTTGAAGGGCAAACGGCCCTCAGTCTCACTGCGTATCCTGCTTTTCAGGCCTGCTGTTTTGTCTCGCAACCATTTTTAAAAGTCGTCATTAGTTTCTTTTATCAGGTCAGGTCGTGCTGTACAGACTTGGTCAATGTCAGTCAAAAAAAACATTCTCCTCCTGTTTACGATAATCAAATGGCTCTCTGCATAATTTGATATTGACTTAGCCAATATGTCACTTTGTTGTTGCCGTCAAATCTATAACATCTTCTTTTATTCCCACCCCCGATGGACGACGATATACTGTACAACTCCACAATTCCAATTTATATAAATACCTAAACTTATCCAAAAGTAATTCAAATCCACATCATAAATGACAAACGTAATTACTACCAGACGGAGCGTGATGACCAATCAACTCAAATAAAGTCTCATGTTCTCTATCATCTTCTCATCAGATTCACTCAGCATTTGCCTTCTTTACAATTTGTCACTTGCCTTAACTCATCTGTAATGAAAGAAAACACTCTCCAGAGGTTAAAGACACAATATACTCACTATTCAGGCGGAATAGCTGCCCTAAACTAACACCTACAAGACATAAAGTGCTGTCCCCATCACACACACTCATGCTAGATACACATAGGTTAAATGCTCATTTCCAATGTTTGCTTTTTTTATATTAACTCTAAAAGTATAATATTTAAAGTTCAAATTAGATTTAAACTTCACATTCTCCTGTAGCTTTCATATAATTTTACATCTTTGAAATTTGGCCTCTAAACCCGTTTCAAATGTTTTATCTGTTCATTATTCATTTTTCTTTAGAAAGTCAGCTGGGTTGTTTTGGTTTATTATCACTATTTTGTTTATGCTTGCCTTACCAGGCATGATAACAGAAAGACAAACAGTGTCCCAATCCCTTCCTCCACTCAGCAGTCTCTCTTACACAAATAATCTTTTCAAACAGCCTCCTAAGACTGAAACTTAATTAATCATAGTCTAGAACCCTTAATAGTTCACAAATGTTAATATACAAATGTTTAACTCAAATTAGAACCATTACAATAATCTAAAATACATTATGCTATCATTTTCTAAGGTTATCTTTAGTTTGAATACTTGTATAAATTTTCAATTCACCTAACTTTTGTTATCCAAACTCTACTAAAAACTGTCTTAATCTTTAGCCACCCACCATGTCTCATGATCTTCAGGAGTTAAAACCATCTTATAGACATATTAGTTCAAAATCAACACTTCTATAATTTTCCTTGCCCATAAGGCAACAACATCATGTTCCTGATATAAATTAATATGTTATGTCACTGTCTCCCCAACAAATAAAGACAATCAACTCCTGGTCTCAGCTGGCTCTTGAAAGCACATTTCACATTAGCTCTTTATCTATAATTTCCATCAGACTTGTCACAATTGAAAACAAGCCATACAGTGAATTGCGAGGGTTTTCTCTGGTGAGTGGTATAGAGGAACTTACATTCTCTCGGTCAAACTC
The DNA here is from genome assembly GCA_033366665.1 of Phoxinus dragarum. NCBI lineage: Eukaryota > Metazoa > Chordata > Actinopteri > Cypriniformes > Leuciscidae > Phoxinus > Phoxinus dragarum. The sequence goes on along the minus strand of JARPMJ010008669.1, from coordinate 550 downwards.
TGCTGACCCCACAATGCTCTGCTGACCCCAGTGGCCTCTAGTAGTCAGCGCTCAACTCTCATACCTTTCTCACATATAACACCTCCATCCGGAGATGCAGTGTCCGGGACCCCCTGCGTTAGAATGTCTCCTGGCCAGGAAAATCATCCCGTCTTTGAGTAGCCACGTACCCACTGGTGACCCGCTCGCATCACACAATCAGTTTCTTCAACAGAACTCAGCTGTTTTTCTGGAGCTTAGGAAAGACACATTCAAGAGTCACCTGTACCTGGACTGCATGCCTAATAAATGTTAAGGGAGAACAGGTTAATAACAACAGTATTTAATCACAAATCTGTTAGACCTGTCTGAATCAACAAAATCTCAGTGAAATTTATTCACATCCTTCTATTCAGTGCACATCTATAGCATGGTCATAGGTCCTGTGTCATGGTGAAGGCTAAGATCAGACAAATACTTTACTGGTCCTAAAATAACAAAGTACAAAAATGTCACTTCTGTCATTCAGGTCTACATTATTATTTTAAAGACTTCTTTAAAGTCATTCAGT
>JARPMJ010008668.1:0-32768 GCA_033366665.1 Phoxinus dragarum | reverse complement strand
GCGTTCGTTTGGATTTATTTTTCTCATAACAGACAGCTATAATAACTTAGGCCCTTTAGGCTACTCCGTAGTTTTTTAGTCATACAGATCAGAGTAGAGCGTGCGTCCAACTATCCCGTTGTTCTATCGTGTGTCCAAACCGATCGCATATCTAAACCACACACAATCAGTGGATGGAATATATAATAACATTATTCTTATATTATTATTACATATATTATTACAACAACTCTGGTTTATTTTGATGGATTAATTTATTACCAATCTTGTTCTTTCTGCCCTGATGGCTTGTGTTCGACATCTCACGGTCATCGTCCACAACAGCTGATAACATACGCCGTCTTATTTTATATCTAGCATTACGAGCTTTCTGAATACGCTTTAGTATCAGTGCTCGTCTCTTTTCTGCCGTTTCGTTAATTACCTCGTTAGTAAACCAGAACATCACACACAGAAGCAGCACAGCTTCAATATCTCTATTGTTGGTGATACTCCAGGACCAGAAACTGATCTAGAGTTTCATGACTGAACTCAATATATGTTTAACTGTGTGTGTGTGTGTGTGTGTGTAAGTGTGTGTGTCAGTATATGTAATGTCCCTGTGCTTCGGCCATGTAAAGCCGTTCTTTAACCCTGTCAGTAAAGCTCTTTGACTCTGATGAGTCTGAGGTGAGTCTGTATCTCGTCCTGATCTCTCTTCGGTCTCGTCGTGAGCTCACAGTCTACAGCAGCTTTTGCATTCAGAGAGTGTTTTATATGATCAGCACATGCTTCACTCTGCATGTGTTTATAGCTCTATGAACTGAACATGACATGATCAAGAGCTCTTCTTCATCAACCAACAAACATGACTTTCAGCATCATCTTCCTCTTGACTCTGCAGTGTTTAGTTCAGCTTTGAAGAATGATTTATGATTGTATTTTCACACACTAATAACACTATATCATTACAATCAACATCACTCTTGTGTTTATGAAGAGAATGAGTCAGTGTTTCAATATGATCATCATGTTTTAGGAGTAATATATGATCCTGTCAATCAAACTGAACAGATTCAGTCACTTCTGCTGTCTGGACGAGATGCTTTCCATTTGAGCCACAGAAACTTTTACATTCTTACACAATTGGTTTTATTAATGATGTTTATGATATTTATTAAAGTTCACCACCTTCTTTACATGTAAATGTGCAGCAGAAGTGAAACTGCTCCAGTCCAGATCATGCGACCAATCACAGAGTGAGACTGAAAAGCTCATTTGCATTGTCAGGCTGGAGTGATTGTGATCTCTCAGAATAGAGCAGCTCTGTCTCCAGAGACCATGTTCAAACCCCAAGAGCTTTATTTGACATTTACTGCGACATCAACCTTCTGAAAAGCACCTGCATCTTCATCTGTTAGTGGAATGATGTTGTCAGACACAAAGTGAACTTGTTGAGAAGCTTTATTGAATGTTGCAGCAAACACAGCAGATTGAAAGACACACACACACACACACACACACACACACACACGCACACACACTACAGCTGCAGCACTAGACTCATGTGAATCCCTGCCTGACACACACACTCAGATACGGCTCATCTTCAGGAGAGGAACATCAGCACTCAGAGCTCTTGTGGAACGAGACCTCATGAGGAGCTCCATCATGTGTTACTCTGCAGACGTACAGCTCTCCCTCTTCCCAGCGTGCTTTGCTGAGGGTCAGGACGCTACTGCGGCTGTAGCGGCCGTCCTGCTGGCTCTCTGCGCTGGTCAGAACCCCCTCGGTGACCTCTGACCCGTCCAGTGTCCAGCTCACCAGCGCCCCCTGTGGAGAGTAAGAGCTGAGCAGGCAGAGCAGTGCGGCTGAGTCTCCAGAGATCTGCAGAGAAGAGGGCGGCAGCAGAGACACTGAGGGCTTCACTGTGGGACCAGCTGCAGGAGACAAACACAACACATTCACAAACACACACACACACACTGCACTGCACATTCACAGCATTTCAACAGGACTGAAGCAGCAGACATGAGGAATGCAGGAGAAACCACAGCATCTGATCCTTCATGTCCTTCAGCATCACTACAGCTCATATATATATATATATACAATATACACACTCCACAATCACTGTATACATTTAAATCTCACACTGTAAAAAATGATTGATGCAAAAAGTTGTACAAATGAGGAAATACATGTTGGCTCAACATAATGGTTGTGTCAAAAAAGAAAAATATGTTTGGTCAATGATTGCATGATTTCCATGACTGTACTACAAAATGTTCATCAAGAGAAAATAAATAATCGTGTTCACAGAACTTTTAACGTTGCACTAAAAATATTATGTTGGCCGAGCAAGAGGGAACAGCGTCAATCGTCTGAGCATGCGCAAAGGAGTTCTACCAGGCTCATGGAATTTCCCCCGCCACGAGTCACGACATTGAAGTGGTAAGTGCTTCAAAGTTAGTTCCCTGTCTTTGTGCTTCGAGGTAATGAGCAAATTTAGGTTAATAATATATCCATTGTCTATCAACAAAGTTTGAAATAGCTTTGTTGTGAGTATCTAACGTACAGTGATTAGCAGTGCTGGAAAATCACATTTTTTAATGGTCAATATTTTCAAATTCCATTTGCATTTTGGCTCATGATATGTATGATAATTGACTGCAACAGACAGCTAGTCTTGACAACTAGTGCTTTTGCTATCACAGAGTGACTGATCACTTAGGCTATTTCTAACAGTTAGTTGGCATTCAAAGCGCGCGCGTCCTTCGTGTTAGCAGCTAGTAACGTTACTTTGCACAAAGCCTCCTTTTGCAATAATGAAATAACATTTCAGTCCGGTAAAAACAAAAAAAACAGTTGTGCTAACACGAAAACGAATAGAATAGCTGCTAACGTTACCAGAGTTGTAAGCTCTTTAACGTTATCAGTTTGTATATTATGTTTGCCGAGCGTCTGAGCATGCGCAAAGGAGTTCTAGCTACCAGGCTCATGGAATTTCCCCCGCCACGAGTCACGACGACATTGAAGTGGTGAATGCTTCAAAGTTAGTTCCCTGTCTTTGTGCTTCGAGGTAATGATCAAATTTAGGTTAAGAATATATCCATTGTCTATCAACAAAGTTTGAAATAGCTTTATTGTATCTAACGTTACAGTGATTAACGTTAGCAGTGCTGGAAAATCACATTTTTTAATGGTCAATATTTTCAAATTCCATTTGCATTCTTGCTTATATGATAATTGATTGCAACAGACAGCTAGTCTTGACAACTAGTGCTTTTGCTATCACAGAGTGACTGATCATTTAGGCTAGTTCTAACAGTTAGTTGGCATTCAAAGCACGTGCGCCTTGCCTTAGTGTTAGCAGCTAGTAACGTTACTTTGCACAAAGCCTCCTTTTGCAAGAGTGAAATAACATTTCAGTTCGGTAATAAAATAAAATAAAATAAAAAAAACAGTTGTGCTAACACGAAAACGTAGTTGTTGTTGAGAGAGATGCTAACGTTACCAGAGTTGTAAGTTAAGCTGTTAAACCATATCAGTTTGCCTCACCAGACCCCCTGTTAGCCTGGTACCCAGCTATAACGTTACTTAGCCTAGAAGAGGCATGATGGCTAATGCACCATTGTTAGGTTTAAGAAAACCCTAAAAAATACTGAAGTGTGGTTGTTCTGTGTATAGAACTATGAGTTATTTTATGCATTTGTCTTTATTTGTATTTCAGGTATTTTTTCAGGCTTAAAGCTAAATGCAGTGCCGCTATTGTAAATTTTCACATCTGCAGCAAGACATCCTGCTTAAGCACTACAGGCTTCATCATTGGCAAGCAGGTAAAGGTTCTTTTCCTGCATTCATCCAGACTGTGTTTGTATTTTTTACAACAACAGGGGCCTTAAAAACCCATTTATGGAGAGCACATCCTAAAATAGACAGGCAGGCACTGACAGGCACTGACCATGCCAGTTTTCGGTGTGAATTATGTGAATTCTCAGATATTTGCTCACTTACTCAATTTCTGAAACATTTAGGAAGACATTTGCAAAACCATGAGCGAGGTTAATTGTCCATTCTCCAACTGTGATTTTAGCAGCAGCAACAACACAACTTTCAGAGCTCACAAGTCCAAGAAACACAGAAAACAAACTTTGAATGACCTCTGCACATCTGTTTGTACAGTAGGCAGTACAGGCAATGAGTTTGACACAGTGTCAGTTTCACAAAGTCCATCAGATGAAGCTGATGACATTCAGGCAGATTCTCATATTTCTGATTCGAACCTTGAGGAATGTGAGCCAGTACTTGAACACAAACTTGCTGCCTTATTCTTGTGTATGCAGTCACAGTTGCATGTGTCCCAAAGTGCCTCTCAACAGATTATTGATAATGTAAATGACATTCTGTCAATTGCTAACTCAAATACACTGTGCGCAATTCAGAATATTCTGCTAAAGCACAACTGCAATGTTAATGAGTCTATTGTTGCTGACATTGCTGACACATTACAAAAAACAAACCCGTTTCTGAGTGCCACCACTGACAAAGGTCCCCTTTCAACTAATCACAAGCGAAACATCTACTTCAAAAACAATTTTGGCATAATTGAACCTGTTGAATATGTGTTCAATAGGGTACAAAATCACTCATTTGTTTATGTTCCTCTTTTGAAGACTTTGAAGTCTTTGTTGGAGAGACCTGACGTTCTGGAGAAGACGTTTCCCATAAAGGAGGGTACGCCAGGATTGTACACCTCACCTTTTGATGGTCAGTATTTCAAAGTTAACAAACTTGTTAATGGTCAAGATTTCAGACTTTCACTTGGGTTTTATATTGATGATTTTGAAATTGCCAATCCACTGGAACTTCTAGAAAGAAGCATAAAATTACAGCAGTCTATTGGGTCATTTTGAATTGGGAATCACAGTACAGATCGAGTCTCCACTCTATCCAATTGGCACTGCTTGGGAAAAGTTCTGAAGTGAAAGTGTATGGTTTTGAATCATTTTTGAACCACTTTTATGTGACTTGAGGAGCCCTAGAGCAGGAAGGCTTGTATGTTGAACAGATAGGTGAGAATGTCAGGGGAACTGTGCTTAATGTGTCTGCAGACAATCTTGGTGCGCATGGACTTGCAGGCTTTCAGGAAAGTTTCCGTGTTGAAAAATTCTGCAGATTTTGCTTAGCATCTTTGAAAGACATTCAGACCACAGAAGTTAGGCAGGGACTCTTTCCACTCAGAAGTCATGAGCAACATGATCAATGCATTGCTGAGTTGAAGAGCAATGAGTTTTGTAACAAATGTGCATGGTGTGAAAGCTGAATGTGTTCTTCAGAAACACCTATCCTTCTTTCATGTCATCACTGGTTTTCCTCCAGATATTTTACACGATCTGTTTGAAGGGGTAATACCTAGGGAATTGGCTCTGTGTCTGCAGAAATTGATTGGTGCCAAGTACTTTACATTTGATCAGCTCAATAGCATTATCCAGTCATTTCAATATTCATATTCCGATAGAGTGAATCGCCCTCAAAGAATTCCAAAGACCTTTCACTTGAAAAAAACAGTTGGAGGAAATGCACATGAAAATTGGGCCTTAATTAGACTGCTCCCTCTCATGGTAGGTGGTATGGTGCCTGAAGATGAAAAAGCATGGCAACTTTTAATGGACTTAAAAGACATTGTGGAATTGGTGGTTAGTTCAAAGCTATCAGAAAGAATCTCTCTGTTATCTAGAGAGTAAAATTTCTGATCATCGCCAGTTGTTCACTGATGTTTTTCCCAATGAAAGGTTGCTACCGAAACATCATTACCTTGAGCATTATCCGAACTTGATCCGCTGTTTTGGCCCTTTGGCTGATCTGTGGACAATGCGGTATGAAGCGAAGCATAGCTTCTTCAAGAGAGTGGTGCACGACACCCGCAATTTCAAAATCCCCTCAAAACGTTGGCAAGTAGGCATCAATCAATGATTGCTTTTGCTTTGGACGCTCAAAATTTCTTCAAAGCACCATTGCATGTTGAAAAATTGAAAGTGGTCAAATTGTCAGCTGTTGAACCGCGGCTGCGGACAGCTGTTGAAAACAAATATCCAAATCTGAGTTCCTTGTCCCTGGCAACAAATGCAACATTGTTTGGGACTTTGTATAGTAAAGGAATGATTCTACCAGTTGGACTTAGTGATGGCTTTCCAGAGTTTGGTCGAATTCACAGTATTCTGGTTGTTGGCACAGAGGTCTCATTCATAGTGGAACAACTGTCTTCATGGTACTTTGAACATTTTAGGGCATATGAAATTGTTGGAAGTACTTACTGCAATGTAGCCATTGTCAACCCACAAGATCTCATTGATTTCTACCCTCTGGCATCATACAATGTAGGTGGAAAGATTATGGTGTCTGCTAAGAGATTTTTACTTTGCTAAAATGTAAATCTCTTAATTTTCTTTCCCAGGAAACAATGTTACTTCGAGTCATTCTCTCACCTGACAACATCAGGAAGTTATCAATACCCACACCATCATCAATTGAAGAACTCTCTGCAGTTCTCTGTGAAAAAATGCAGATAATGGGAAGTTTTGTTATTCAGTATGAAGACCCTGACTTCAACAATGAACTTTGTACTTTACATGACATCACAGAGCTTCCAAAAGACAAGGCTACTTTGAGGATCCACTGGGAAGTAGTTTTAAGCCCAGTGGTGGACGATGCTCCCCTTTCAGATTTCACTGTGGATACAGCAAGCATGACATCCACTCAGTCATCAGCTTCATCACCCCATTCAGTTTTTCCCCTCTCTACATCTAGATTTGAGCAGTGGCCAAGCATGTTTCCAGTGCCTTCATTTTCATATGATGTGGAGTTGAGGCTGAAAAAAGCTAATGAGGATTTTCAAGAAAATGGAACAGCCCTGATTGTTCCAAGAGACATGAAAATGAATATCTTAGACAAATTGGCTGAAACTGTGTACTCTTTCAAAGCCTACCCAAAAGACTCTGAAATAGAGAAGGTTGCATCTGCTTTGGTAGAAAAACACCCCAGTCTCAAAGACCCAGGATCTGACACGACAGGATGTGAAGCATGGAAAATTAGCCTGAAGTTTAAAATGGCTAATTATCGTCAGAAACTCCGCAATGCAGGATGCAGTGAGATGGTTGTGAATACCCACTCTAGACAAGGTTCATCTCGAGGATCTCTCAAGAGACCCAGAAGATCTGAACTCAACTTTCTTCCCGACCATCCTGTTGGTTTGGATGAAGAAGAATTGGAGAAGGAAAGGTCATTGATGGAGCAAGAAGTGAAAAAGAGAAATTTGAGCTTGACCCTTTTGAATGCAAAGATGGAGACAACATTTTCCTTGAGGAGAAAGGAAATTGTGCAGGATCAGCCGCTGGTGTCAACAATCAAGCAAAGATGGCCAGGACTGTTTTTTGAGGAGGAGGTAAGTCATTTTTTCCTCTGTCACCATTGGAATTGATTGTCTTGAAATAATTTGCTTTGCTTTTACTTGTTTGCTTATGAATCTTTCATTACCCACAGGTTTGTGCTGAATTCTTCCGCATCAACCGTATTGACCTGAAGTCAACATTCCTGACATCGCTGGACAATCACACCCAGGGGTTGCTGAAGATGTACAGAGCCAAAGCAAGACAGGGAAGGTGGAACAACTTGGATGAACTTCTGGAGAAACTGGATGCCCAGGTATGTTAATAATTTTTTGTATAAAATATAACAGTGTTAAACAGTGTAACATAATTTACTGATACCTGTTTAAGAGAAGTAACTCCCAACAGCTCACTGCTCCACAAAAACTTAACTGCAAAACTCAACATTTGAATTTCAAGGTCTCTGTCAGTTGAGTTGATACTTTGTCTTGTGACATTTATTCATTGCTCATTATGTGAGCAATAGAATTACATTATATGATCAGAATGTGTCAAAAAGGTTCCATGTATACTTGATGTAGATGATCTACAATACATGTACAAATCCCACAAATACATAATATAATGGATGCCATAAATGGTGTTCAGAGATGATGGCTTATTTTTTGTTTGTGGGATGTCACACGTATTGTTTACGTTATCGTATTTACATGGGGTGTACATGGAACCTCGGTGAGACTTTGATTATGGTGCTATTTCATTTTTTCAATTGGTATGGATAACAAAACGGGCAAAGCAGTCAACTTCCCTGATTAAGACCTTGTGATCAACATGTATGCATTAGACAGAAATATTTTGGTGTAGTATTAAGCTGTTTTTCTCCTATCATATAGCTCTGTTTGACCAGCACCTACATACACTACTGTGCAAAATTGACTTATTTCACCATTGGTTCATCTTGACCAGTCTCATGAAAGTCACCTGACATGCTTTTGGTCAATATGACTGAACAAAAAACAGCCAACAAGCGCACAGCATGTTTGAGATCTATTTTAGGACTGTTAGAAAACCACTCTCAGTATCTAACCTAAGTAGACTCTGGGAATGTTATTCCAACAGTCTTAAAGACAATTCTGGTGAAAAATGAACCTAGGGGTAATTAACACATGGTTACCGAGTCGATCGTTCCCTGGGATGCGTTTTCATGATAATCGAATGTAAAGAGTTTTATTTCTAAAAACAGATTAGTTCATAACACTAGTATATGGGGCAGAGAGTAAGTAAAAGTAAATCGCTAGTTAATACCTCCAACAAGGCTCAAAATAGCCTCACACTAACACGGTAGCATAATGAGGGTCCCTACATGCAAACCGAAGCATTTAGAACTTTGTAAGTGTACAGACAGTTTAATAAGAAGATACTTTATAAAGACAGTACATTACGCGTTTACAGGCAGCAGGCATCTTGAAAACAGTCTCAATTAATCGAGTCACGAACGCTGTGCTACGTTAGATTTCACAAACGTAATTCCTATCGACCAGCTCACGTAGCACGGCGTTCGTGACTCGATTAATTGAGACTGTTTTCAAGATGCCTGCTGCCTGTAAACGCGTAATGTACTGTCTTTATAAAGTATCTTCTTACTCGTACTTACTCTCTGCCCCATATACTAGTGTTATGAGCTAATCAGTTTTTAGAGATAAATCTCTTTACATTCGATTATCATGAAAACGCATCCCAGGGAACGATCGACTCGGTAACCATGTGTTAATTACCCTAGGTTAATTTTTCACTGGAATTGTCCTTAAGGGATCTACATACTTGCTGCACTTGTTAGCTGATTATCCCTCGCAGATTGTAATCTTAATGTATTTCAGGTAACTATTTCATGAAGTTGGTTGTAATGAAGCCCAATGGTGAAAGGAGTAGGTGATCCTAAACTGTTGGTAGAGATGTGTAACCTCTTTGTGAATTAGGTGACTTAATAATGTCTTATTGATGACCTGTCTTTTTGGCAGACCACAGATCTAACTACTTATAAAAGGTCTGCTGTTCTTCGTGGTCTTCCCCTGTACTTGAGAGAGCCAGCTTCAATTTCAAAGACTATTAAGGTAATTCATTTGAATATCTTTATAGTATTAATGTTTGAGATGCAGTAATGATTGCATAAGACATTATGCTTTCAGTCTGACACTAAGTGTCATTTATTGTGTTTCACAGGATACTGAGGCACTGGGGCCACACACAAAGGCCATGAAAATGGGGATCCTGGAAGTGACTGACAGTTCTACCAACTCAGGACCATATCCCACAGTGGTCAATGTGGCTGTAGTACTGGAGGAGGAAGTTGTCATGGACAATCTGGGAGACTTCACAAATGCCCTCATGATGCTCTTTGGTCTGCTTTATGCTGTAAATATGGAGTACCCTAAGGACTTAAGGTACACATTCGAGGCAGTCCAGAAGATTATCTTAAACCTGGGAAAAGAGTGCACAGCAAGGATACAGTCCTTGAAAAACAAGTTATTACAGGTGTAATGGTCATTACATGTTAATTGTCAGTCATTGAGGTATTTTGAGGTATCAAAGGTTTCATGCAAACGTTTCTGTTAATGCCAGGGACTTTTTTCTTGTTGAATTTTTGTAACTGCTCTGGAACTTGTTGATTACTTTTTTCCCCTACGCAGTTTATTTGTGTGGAATTTGAATTTCAGAGAGAATGTCTTAAGTTTGTTTCAACAATATCTGAGTTTATGCTGATATTTGATTTGTAAAGCAGTCATCCCTGAGAAATATCATAGTTTCATTCTTAAAGCAGATTTTTTTTTTTGCCAATAGAACTGTTTTGATTTAAATAGTGACCATATAGACCAATAGAAAGTAGTGGGCAGTACTGTTTTTTATTTAATTTTTTTACATGTAATGTAATTGCACTTAGTCTTAGACTAACAGACTAAAATTTTAAAATGTTTACAGGCAAAGCCGTTGTCATGTTTCACTGAGTTTCATTTTGTAAAGCAGATATTTGCTATTTTATATTTGCAGAATGTTTAAAAAATGTTTAAGATTTTTACATGTAATTGCACTTAGTCTTAGACTAACAAACTAAAATTTTAAAATGTTTACAGGCAAAGCCGTTGTAATGTTTTACTGAGTTTCATTTTGTAAAGCAGATATTTGCTATTTTATATTTGCAGAATGTTTAAAAAATGTTTAAGATTTTTACATGTAATTGCACTTAGTCTTAGACTAACAAACTAAAATTTTGAAATGTTTACAGGCAAAGCCGTTGTCATGTTTCACTTTGTAAAGCAGATATTTGCTTTTAAATAAATACATAAAATGTACTTTATCAGAGCATAGTGTGTAATTTATTTGAAATAATGAAAAATAGACTTTTGACCAACATTAATGAAAAATAGAATTTTTGGCCAAGATGAAATATTTAATTAATACAACATTTTATTTCAATTTGAGTCTGCTTGTTGGCCCAACAAGCTATCTTTAGTCAACAGGAAATATTTAATTGACACAACATTCTAATTCAAGTTCAGTCTACATGCAGGGGTAGTCAGCACAACACAAAAAAGTTGGTTTCCGCAACTTAAATTGGGCAAACTAAAAATTTTAGGTGCAACGGGTCACTAGAAATTTTTATGTTGGAGAGGCATATTTTTTTTTACAGTGCATGAATCAAACTAAACAGTTTTTATATCCCAAAATAAAGTGAATTTTTACTTGGATATTCAACTAAAATCTCAATATCAAACAGAATTAAACACTGAATACACATTTCTAAACATACCTATATTGTGTATAATCGTGTTTGTATTATAAAGCACTGAATTATAAGCACAACATGAGCAAAAGAGATTCAGGATCATTGACTGAACTACAGAAAGTCGCAACATTTACATTCTGATGTCAAATCTCTTTTTACATGTATGATTTCTACAATAAAGATGAACTAAATATGAACTCAGTGTAGAAATAAATGAAGGAAAAACAAAAACCTGTAATAAACTGAATAAACTCATAGTGACACACAGTGTGGGAATATGTTTAAAATTATTTTTTTTGTTTAATATTATCTATTCATTGTTGCACCTTCCAAACATTATAATTCACTAAAACTCATGATAAACTACTTTAAGATGTAACAAGGAATTTACAAATGTTATAATGCATTTTAACTTTGGTTACAATTATTTATGAAAAGATATAAGAGTTTATTATCTACATTATTGATACCTTTACAATGCATTAAACTGGTGAAACTGGAAAAATTAGAATATGTGGCAAAAGTTCATTTATTTCAGTAATTCAACTTAACAGGCGAAACTAATATATTATATAGACTCATTACATGCAAAGTGAGATATTTCAAGCCTTTATTTGTTGTTATTATTATGGCTTACAGCTTATGACATATCAATTCATATCAATTCTAATTTTCTAAGATTTTGAATTTGGGGTTTTCATAAACTATAAGACATAATCATCATAATAATAACAAATAAAGGCTTAAAATATCTCACTTTGCATGTAATGAGTCTATATAATATATTAGTTTCACCTTTGAATACTTTTTAATACTTAATGTTTGCCACAATCTAATAATCATTATAATTAATAAATGTTGTTCTTGTTTCTGCTGTCAAATCTAAATTGTATATATTTTGTAAATAGTAAATTAAATAGACTTACCGATCACCAGTTTAGTTCCTCCACCGAATGTCCACCACAGTGACACAATCTAATGAAACGCTCGTACAAAAACCTCTATTCCACTCGAGTGAACACACACTCCAGCAGAGAGAGAGAAACAACACTTCAACACACTGATATTAGAAGATCCTCAGCTCTTCTCAACACTCACTCATTCAGATTCCACTAAATGCTTTCTGATATAACACTGTTTAAAGAAATATATGTGATGAGCTGTGACCTCTGAGGTGACCTTTGACCTCTTTGATCATGGATGATGTTGTGGAGTTTCTCATAATGATGCTTCTGTTCTTCATATGCAGATCAATCATCATGATTCACAGAAAAACCTGCAGCTTCAGACTTCAATCTTCAGTGGAAATCTGTTCAAATCATGACTTTATTGAATATTATAGCCAAAGTCAATAGAAAGTGTAACAATGAAGATATAAAAGGTGTTTAGCATGTTCTACACAGTCCAGCATGTGTTCATATTCAAGGTGTGTTATAAAAGTATCTGGACTGGTTCTGAATCTCCACACAAGATCATGAAGCGTGAACAAGCTCTAATATGTCTCCATCTTTAACAGCCGGTTTCTTCTCCATCTGATGATTTCAGACACACATGAGGCTTCATGATAGATGGAGTGACACCATGAACTCTGATTAGAGATTCACAATCAGTCCTGATCAGTGGCGTATCCAGGACATTTTTACTGGGGTGGCCAAGATGGGACACAAAGCTAGTGTGGGGTGGCCATATCTACTATAAAGTAATGTTATGTAAACCTTGAAACTCGCATGAACAATAGAGGATTCTAATAATAGTAACAAAGTGCAATAGAGGTAGCTAGTTCTTGCTTTTTGCTCATTCTCCTGCTACAAAATGCTTTCACATAGGCCATAAGACCACAAGACAAGACTTAAAGTCCAATGATGCCAACTGGTGGAATGCTACACAGAGGTCCGGTCAGGTACAATGGGGGGAAAAGCAAAACAAAAATGCAGAAGGCATTTTTATTTTATTGTGCATGTCTCAGTCTGTACCACCTAGTGTCATACAGTCCCATGAGCAGCTACAACAGCCTGAAGTGTGTAAAGTAATATGTAAACCGTAAACAATAAGTACCCCACATTATCTTGTTAACATTAAGTTAGTTAACATTAACTTGTAAACAAAATAAGACAATCAGCCATAAAACTGAAAATACAGCATCTCTTATTTATGTGCTGATTGCCTAATCAAAAATAAATGGCCATGTTTTATAAAAAGGTTCACAAAACTCAATAAAAATGTTTAGAAAATATGTAACGTTAATTTAGTTGTAGGTTACGTTCTCATATGCATTTTTTCTCTCTAATCTCACGGAATAATGTGGTTTGCTTTACACAACTCTTTTGTAGTGTGGTTTTGGTCTACTAAAGTGTTGTACTTAAATAAACATTCACGAATGTACCTTACTACTTCTCGCCGCTGATTCCTGGTGGTTTAGAGAACACAGAGTCGCATCCTGTCGTTTCAAAGAATAGTACACCGGCGAGCGCGAAGTAAATGCGTCGTCCATTTGGGGAGGCGCGCGCGCAGTCATCGGAGGCTCGCGCTGCGGAGGCGAAAGTATAAACAAACCTAGTTTAAGGCGGGGCTACAGATTAGGTTTCCACAAATAACCCGCGTATCTAGCAGTAGTTCCGCAGCATTACATTCATTAATTTGCACGCGAGTTTTATTTATTTTTTATACCATGTATTCTCCGTGTAAATTCATGCACCGAACCGTTTCGGTTTAATACGAATACATGTACCGTTCCACCCCTATGCCAACAGACCAAAAATATTTTAAGGATTAAGGTGCTTCGGTAACGCTTTAGATTACAGCCCGGAAAGTACTGCGTAAGTACACCGAATTTACAGCGTAATTATAGTGTACTTATAAAGTACGTACGTGTAATTATAAGGGAACAATTTATAATATTGGGGGAATAAAGGGGTAACAACCAGGAAAAATAAATAATATATGCAGTAAGTATTTTATAACTAAGGGCTAACTATTTTAATATTACATGGTATGTATGACTTATATGCTAAAAAACTTGGAAAATTACAAATGATTTATACATTAAGTAATTCATAACTACGGGCTAACTATTCAAATATTAGGTCATACGTGATATGGCCTATAGGCTACATGCAAAACAACAATCAAAACAAATTGTTTGAGAGCAATTTAACGAGAACACACACATTCAATGAATTGGCTCGAACACACTCCTCTCCACTGGTGTGTGATGATCGCACTTGCGTCGTAGTACCATGGCTGCTTTCACATCATCCAAGTGGATTCTGCTGTGGTGATTCAGAAGAGACCTCTGAAGTGGTTGTAAAGTGCGCTGGGTCTTCATTCAATCATAATCATATACCACATATCTTTTTGGAATAATACATAGGTATTCAAATATATTTAGACCTAGGTATTTTTTTTAAACCATGGGTTACATATTCTATAATTTCATGATGCATGATGGAGATTACTGAACAACAAAACTTGAAATTCAGGGGAATTAGTTAATGAGTTTCTGCTATGGTTTTATTTAGAATTTTCAATATCGGTTACTCACCTTAAGAAAGAAAAAGAGTACAGGATTTTGTTGGGTCATCAAGCTAAAACTAGTCAAGACAACTATGGTGAAAACAAGGCAACCAAACCGAGAACTATTTTCTGTAGATATTGTGTAAATATACCATTGTTTTGTGTTGTTACAGTGCAAGTCAAACTTGTTACCCCCTTGTTTCACGTAGTTACAGAGTAAGTACAACATCTGCGGGCTGTAAATTAAAGTGGCACTTGTTACCCCCTTGTTTCACGTAGTTACAGAGTATGTACAACATCTGCGGGCTGTAAATTAAAGTGGCACTTGTTACCCCCTTGTTTCACGTAGTTACAGAGTAAGTACAACATCTGCGGGCTGTAAATTAAAGTGGCACTTGTTACCCCCTTGTTTCACGTAGTTACAGAGTATGTACAACATCTGCGGGCTGTAAATTAAAGTGGCACTTGTTACCCCCTTGTTTCACGTAGTTTACAGAGTATGTACAACATCTGCGGGCTGTAAATTAAAGTGGCACTTGTTACCCCCTTGTTTCACGTAGTTACAGAGTATGTACAACATCTGCGGGCTGTAAATTAAAGTGGCACTTGTTACCCCCTTGTTTCACGTAGTTACAGAGTAAGTACAACATCTGTGGGCTGTAAATTAAAGTGGCACTTGTTACCCCCTTGTTTCACGTAGTTACAGAGTATGTACAACATCTGCGGGCTGTAAATTAAAGTGGCACTTGTTACCGCCCCTTGTTTCACGTAGTTACAGAGTATGTACAACATCTGCGGGCTGTAAATTAAAGTGGCACTTGTTACCCCCCTTGTTTCACGTAGTTACAGAGTATGTACAACATCTGCGGGCTGTAAATTAAAGTGGCACTTGTTACCCCCTTGTTTCACGTAGTTACAGAGTATGTACAACATCTGCGGGCTGTAAATTAAAGTGGCACTTGTTACCCCCTTGTTTCACGTAGTTACAGAGTATGTACAACATCTGCGGGCTGTAAATTAAAGTGGCACTTGTTACCCCCTTGTTTCACGTAGTTACAGAGTAAGTACAACATCTGCGGGCTGTAAATTAAAGTGGCACTTGTTACCCCCTTGTTTCACGTAGTTACAGAGTATGTACAACATCTGCGGGCTGTAAATTAAAGTGGCACTTGTTACCCCCTTGTTTCACGTAGTTACAGAGTATGTACAACATCTGCGGGCTGTAAATTAAAGTGGCACTTGTTACCCCCTTGTTTCACGTAGTTACAGAGTATGTACAACATCTGCGGGCTGTAAATTAAAGTGGCACTTGTTACCCCCTTGTTTCACGTAGTTACAGAGTAAGTACAACATCTGCGGGCTGTAAATTAAAGTAGCACCTGTTACGCCCTTGTTTCACGTAGTTGTAGGGTACACAGGGTGCAATATATATATATATACATACACAAAATATAATATCCTTTATGTCCATAAACTTTATTTGACAAACAACTTCAAAACAGATTGTGAACTTTTCATTTTAAATGATGTAAACATGATAATAAATTATAACATTATTTTTTCCCCCTTTTTTTTGTTGCTCTTCCTTGGTTTCTTCATTTTGTTCCTCTTCTTTTTCTTCCCTTTCGCAGAGGAATCTGATGATGAGGAGCTGGTGGAATCCCACGAGTCTTGCTGTTCTGCATTATATATATATATAAAAAAAAACACAAACTCTTTAGCAAACTATTACTTTAAGTGGCATTAGTAGAAAATACGATTCTTTAGCATGATTTGACAGAAGTTTTCAGTGTGCAAACAGAACCAGAGTTTCTCTCTGTCACATCCTGTTGACCCTGATGAAGATGACTCTTAGTCCACGTTAAAGTGCATATGCAATCACATTTAACTATTGGAGAAAAATATTGTATAAATTGTATTGTATAATTATTGTGGTTGTATAATAGCCTATTAGTTTGTTACCCAAGGACAATGGTGATGTTGTCAAGCAGTCCATCTGCACTGAAACGTTTAGGCCATCGTAATCACTGTACATTTATTTTTTAGTGTGAAGCTTGAGACACTGATCTATAAATAATTCATCATGCTGTTATAAGTGAATATGATGGAACAATCCTATCACAGTATTCATAATATCATATTGGAGATTGTGATATAGCAACAATCTTTGTAGTGCAGCTGAATTGCTTTATTTAAAGTGCCTAATTTTGTTTTAGAGGTCTAATACAGTATATCAGGTTTATATGCATCCAAGATAAAAAAATAAAAAATAAACTATTTTCTAATAATACACAGTATGATGCACCACCTCTGTTCTCATGTTGTCACAAAATTTTGGTTCAAGGATCTGTTCACTGTAAGCCCTTCCCTTTCCGAGACCCCTAGTCAATCCGGTCAGATGTCCCCATCTATTCTGATAGGTCTACTGCTTACAAAAAAAAAAAACATTACCATATCTGAATTTCAGCTAAGTAATGGCATTGGTTTTACCATTGTTTGAGGGCCGGTCAAAGTACAAATTGTACATTGCATTACATTTACAAACAGCTATAATACACACTACATCAAAGGTTATAAATGAAAAAGCATAATATGGACACTTTAAATATAAGCTGAGTTTGAATTTTGAAGTTTAACAGCATTTCAGTAAATATGCTTTACAAAAATTGAAAATAATGTCATTAATGACTCACCCTCATGTCGTTCTAAGCCCGTAAGACCTCCGTTCATCTTCGGAACACAGTTTAAGATATTTTAGATTTAGTCTGAGAGCTTTCTGTCTTTCCATTGAAACTGTATATACGGTATACTGTCCATGTCCATAACGGTAATAAAAACATCATCAAAGTAGTCCATGTGACATCAGTGGGTTAGTTAGAAGTTTTTGAAGCATCGAAAATACTTTTTGGTCCAAAAATAAGACTTTATTCAGCATTGTATTCTCTCCCGGGTCTGTTGACAATCCGCCTTCACGACTCCACAGTTACGCTGCTGACGTAAGACGCTGATGGCGTAAGACGCTGATGACGTGTTATCTGGTGCGCCCGAGCTTCGTTTACAGTCTGAGGGAGACGCACGCTATATTCAAGCTATTCTACATTGTTTGTGTGGCTATCATTATTTTAATGGTGCGTAAATGTGCATGTCGCGGATGAGACACTTTTACAGCGTGCGTCTCCCTCAGTCTATAAACGAAGCTCGGGCGCACCAGATAACACGTCATCAGCGTCTTACGCCATCAGCGTCTTACGTCAGCAGCGTAACTGTGGAGTCGTGAAGGCGGATTGTCAACAGACCCGGGAGAGAATACAATGCTGAATAAAGTCTTATTTTTGGACCAAAAAGTATTTTCGATGCTTCAAAAACTTCTAACTAACCCTCTGATGTCACATGGACTACTTTGATGATGTTTGTATTAGCTTTATGGACATGGACAGTATACCGTATATACAGCTTCAATGGAGAGACAGAAAGCTCTCGGACTAAATCTAAAATATCTTAAACTGTGTTCCGAAGATGAACGGAGGTCTTACGGGCTTGGAACGACATGAGGGTGAGTCATTAATTACATTATTTTCAATTTTGGGTGAACTAACCCTTTAAATTTAGTGGACATTAAAATACAGGTACAGTCATTAAAAGCTGTTGAGAAAGAATTAAAACTATACTTAACTTTTTTTTTAACTGCAAATCACCTACATCAGTATTAGTGGGCCATACTACGAGGGTACAATAAGAGGTCTGCAAAATAACAAATTCTTTATTTGAATTTGTGTTCTGTTGCAGTGTTCATTTTGACATGTTCTATAGTTATATGTATAGGCTATAGTTAGTCAAATGAAGAAACTTTTGTTAGTTTAAAAAAATATATATCAGTCTGTTTTTCATACTTATTAACCTGCATTTTTAATAGTTTTATATTCCATGTTTACCAATTTATTTATCACTTTCAATGTTTGTGGATTGATTCATCCACAAATCCTGTTCACTGGGTTTAGCTTGAGTGTAGAGGCTAAATCGTCAGATAACATGTAAATTTCTCAAGGACGATGTAGATAACGGCTTTTCAACTGCAGTCCTGGTGTAAAATTATGATAATTACATACCCCAACCCCACATTAATTTGTTTTCTCCAAAGCAAACATAGTTCTTCTGACAGAAACCAATAACAATGAAGCATGAAACACAAACCTGAAGAATCTGGCACTGTCGTCGGGTCAGTATGGACTTTAGCCACTGCAGTTGGAGCAACAGACTTCATCTTTTCAATCCCCTTATTTAAAAAATTGCACTCATCTTTAAGCAAGGAGATCTCTGCTTTCAGAGTAGAAATCTTAGCTTTAAAAAAAGAAAAAAGAGGAAAGTTAGAGGTTTTATTACTCTTTCAATGTCGTCTCGAAAACCCATAATTTGACTTCTTTCTCATTCTTCATAACATCAAATCATCTCTGGTAATGTAAATTTTCATTAATACACTAATACACATGAATACATAATTGAGCCACTTACATATGGATATGTTCTTGTACGTAGTTTGTCAAAAATACATTTGCCTTATAAATTAATGGCACAATAATAATTATATATAAATTAAGCTTGCATTGTATCATGAATACATATTTCCACTTAATAAATACATAAATAAAAACAGTCCACGTGTAGGTGGCAGTGTGGCACTATAAAGAGCATAAAGGAGTCGAAATGGTGTAATAACTAAGTTATGTGTTAGCTGGACACAAAGCTCGGGTGTTAACAGAGTTAATTAATTACTATCAAAATAGAAATAGAGGGAAAGGTAGGTTCTCATCTTACACTGAAGCCCAGTCGAATATTTTGTCGAAAAAATTGGCGGTGCTGGTCTCGCTGCTCCCACATGCGACCTCGGCGTTTTCCTCCACCGTCCTGTATTTGGCTGGTTTTAAAATATTTCTTCTGGTGCGTTTCATCTGTGACAAAAACAAACTCAAAAATTGAAGCCACAAACAAAACCAAACACTTATGTGATCATAAATGTAAATGTAATCGAAATACCTACTGTCTTAGCGCACTGATATGTCCTGCTCCGCGCACGTGTGTGAAGTAGCTAGGAAACGATTCAAAAAGAAAAGATTCACTGTTTCAGAGTCGCTATGAATCGCGAAGCCTCACTAAAGCTGGGAATCTAGCAAACATTCACTACCATTAAGTAGCTACAATTTGGTATGGACTTTTTGCTTATTCTCAACAGAAATGTGTGCGGGGTAACGTTAAACCGCCGAAGGTTTTTATTTTATTTTACATTTTTTAAATAGACTTCTTCGCATCCAGCCGCGGCTCGGCTGTAGGCAGGAGGGGCAGAGCCCAACCAAAAAAAAAATCCAAATATAGACATCTTGGCACTGCATTAATAATAATTATAAATGTATTCATCATTCTGAAACAAATATTTTTCGAATTTTCTAAACTATTTTAAGTCGCAAAGTGAGCAGGATATATTCAAATTGATGCGCATGGATTCGGCAGGAATGTATGATAGCCTACTAATCGGGGCAACCGGTCTCGGAGCCCTCCCTAGCTCTACAGCGCTCCACAGTTTTCCAATGTAAATCTGTGGTGAAAAAATAAACTTCAGCGCGTTCTCATTAAGAGTAGTAGCCTACACAGCCCAGTAGGGTGGCGCGAATACATTTATCGTTTGTTTGCCAACCGCCATAAAACGGCAGAAGAAGCTTATTTTCATGCGACGTTGCGTAAACATCGCTTCCGAACAAGACGCTATCAGTCAGTCCGCTTCAGCATATGTCTGTATCAGGTCAGTTACTAGTTGGTATGCCCGTTCTTCATATGTGGAGTAGGGTATCAAATTAATGAAAGTATAAACCTTTTAGCTTAACATGCTCACCTGAATGGCTTTTATATACAGTAGTCGTATGTTTTAGGTTTGCTCTAAGAATAGACGTGACCTCACTGGAATTCCTAAATTGCAACATTCCAAAACAATATTTTGACGCAATAAATACATGAATGCAATTCTATAATGGCATTATATGCGTTTGTCGTGTGTAATAAATTAACGTTAAACCACTCATTAGAGTGTCACCCTCAGGCTAAATAACGCAAGGACATTAGAACTCTGCCAACGTATTGTAACGTAACAAATTCGTACACACTCAACAGTACACACTGTCAATGTAACGTTACCATACCAGCGATTAGAATATAAAGCTTAACATTTTCATCATAACTAGCGCTAAGATCCAGTATATTCCCTACCTACATTTTTGACTAACGTTACTATACTATATTGCGTGTTTAACAAATAAAAAAATAAACGTGTTATCAACACAAACACACACTTTATTTTTTTATTTGTTAAACACACAATATATATTATAGTAGCGGCTCCTTGCCAAAAATGCAGGTAGGGAATATACTGGATCTTATATACTGGATCTTATACTGAAACACAATTGTGTTTTATAATTGTCGATTTGTATTACAGGCTTGTGTCTCTTCCGTTTTCAGATTTTAGTTCCAGGACTGCATTTACTTCATTTTCTGTAACGTTAGATACTGTTGTTGACACATTTTCAGGTAAGCGAGTTTGCTTAAAGTTGATTTGAATGTAATATTAGCTGATATTGTTTGACTAAAATATTATACATATATAACTATATTTATCTGTCACCTACATTTGTAGTTTGAACAAGCAAAGTTCATGATTATAAATTTAAGTAAACTAGCATGCACAGTTTTGTTGGTCACACTCCCCATCTAAAATGATTAAGTGTGATTCATAATGAGATGACCTAGTGTAATTTTGAAACTGGCAAATTTGAAAGTTATTCAATGATCTACATGAGATTTGATAACTACGATAATGAATGTAGGCATTATTTTCTTTGTCTTCTATAGCCACAAGCCATGGGCATGTTCATGGCAGAATTGGTCCACAAAATGGAGAAAGGGGGAAGGAAGCTGATTAAGTGGTTGCAGAAAAAAAGGCTACTTGCACCAAAGATGAAGTGCCCTGCTTGTAAGCATCACATGAGAATGGCAAAATCAGGCTCTACAAAACTTGGTTATTGGTGGTAAGTATATAAGTAACTGTGTACATATTTGCTTAGTTGTGAAATATTGATTTCCCTTTGATTTCCAGAGAGAGAGAGAGAGAGAGAGAGAGAGAGAGAGAGAGCTTAGAAGTAAACAGAATAGCCATGAGGGGCTAAATGTAAAAAAAAAAAAAAACTAAACACACTTAGTCACTAAGACCAACCGGTTGCATAAAGCTCTAAGACTAGTCTTACAAGTTAGACATGATCTATGACTGTTCATAGATTTTTTGGTTTTAAATAAGTTACATTAAAACAGATTAGCCTAATTTGATTTGATACCGAAACCTAAGTGTTACAGCCGGCTCTCAGGCTGCAACAAAAAGGAGACCAGACGCGTCAATTCTCAGCAAAACGTTTATTTTAACTGAAGAAAAAAACAAACATAAGCATAAAATAAATAAAGAGATGTATCAGGGTCGGGCAGGACACTTAGCAAAGCGCAGACCAACGAACTCCATATCGGAGACAAACACCCCCAAAAAAACTTCACAAGCAGTCTCAATCACATTTCATTCTGCATCCAACAAGTGTCAGGTGTGTTGGCCACGTCCCCTCCAGACGGCACCTAAAAACATGCACGTACGCACAGCCTAGGCTGAGACGTCACACTAAGACTGACTGCCCTTGACTAACTGCTAGTGGGTCATACTAGTCAAGTCACATTTATTTATATAGCACTTTTTACAACACAGATTGTATCAAAGCAGCTTCACAGTGATAATATGAAAATAATTTGATAAGATAAGATAAGTGATAAGAAGAAAATTGCGTCATCGTCCACCTTAAGTAAGGCAGATCAATGATAATGTTGAATATTAAATGTCCCTCCAACTAAGCAAGCAAAGAGCCAAGGCAACAACTAGAACTTAAGACACTGTCTTAACATAATTGTGTAATACAATATATAACTTAATACAATAATTTTGCTTTCAAATTCGTACACACTCAACAGTTACACACTGTCATATGGTGTAGGATTAAGATCTGTCCATACTGGAATAACCAATCCTGTTCATTCCAAGGAGACACACACACACACACACACACACACACACACACACACACACACACACACACACACACACACACACACACAGTTATTGTATATCCATGTTTGTATGCAGTATATCAGCGAGTTTATTTCTCCTCTAACCCTGGGAATATATAAGCAGCTGAGCTATAGTAAAAAATTAATAAATATTAGACTATTTATGCATGCGTGTCAGACAGCACAGTGTTGGGGACAGAGAGTTGGAAATGTGGTATCTGTCAGTGGAAACTTAATTCCTTAGTGCACAGGGAAATATTGCTCGGATTTGTCGTGCCTAAAACATTGTGTGGCACTGTCTGTATAGATCATGATTTTGGACTTATTTTATTTACATATTTTTTGAAATTTAAATTGTGGATTTTCACAATGATTTTCACAACAGATTTCACCGCCATAGAGTTGATTTTTCATGAAAGAGATGCAGCTCATACAAGGATAGTTTATTTGTGTAATATGATATAAACATACAACAATACAAACTCTTTGAATTCTTGTTAAGGTTTATCTAAATTTTTTGCAATATCAATGACATAAAACAATTTTATTATTATTTTTACATTTTTGTTTAATGATTTCCACAGGAGATGTCGAAAGAAGCTGCCATGGGGACATTTCAAGAACCATAAAGAAGGGTTCAGTTTTTGAAGGTTCACACATGGATCTTTCAACCTGGCTCAAGATAATGCACAAGTCAGTGTTTTTGTTTTTTTGTTTTTAATGAATTGACTTAAATGCATTCTTTTAGCATTTGTATGTGAAACAATAGTTATATTTTTACCTTTAGAGAATTTTATATTTTAGCTACATTTTTCTCACAACCCTCTGACACAACACATTCGTAAAAAAAAAATTCAATTAAACAATCACTGGATACATTATATAATGTAGCTTTTTTTTTTTTTTTTTTGAGTGAACGTGTGGCTATCTCGCGTATGGATTAACACTATTCATTTTGAATTGTCAGTTTTGCTCAAGGTCTCCGGAAAAGACACCTGGACATGATTGAGGAAGGGGTTTGTGGAAGTAGTGCATCAATCACTAAAGTGTATGATACTCTTCGCCACTGCTGCGTCACTGCCATTCAACGACTTAAGAAGAGAAAAAAGATGAGAATTGGTGGTAGACAATCTTTTGTTGTCATTGATGAAAGCAAATTCTGCCACAAAAGAAAGGTACAACACTGAATGCCAGATGATGTTGACAAGCAAGATAAAAATATTTTAAAAGTCATTTTCTTCCGGTAATGAATAATAACATGGCTGTTTCATTTTGATTTGACTATTTGTAGTACAACCGTGGACGATTTGGGAGAGCCTGGAGACGAAAACGTACATGGGTATTTGGATTGCTGGAGGTGAGGGCCACACGTCGAAGACCAGTTTTGAAGGTTGGTCAAAAGCCGTTCCAGAAGGCATTTGCTACCTATCATACAAAAGTATGTAAGAACTGGGAGTCAAATTCTCAGTGATAGCTGGGAGAGCATACAATACCTTGCAACAGCAGGGTTACATTCACTATCAGGTGAACCACAGACGCTTCTTCGTCCATCCACAATCGGGCGCCCACACCCAGCACATGGAGCGTGCATGGCGCTCATATAAAGAAAATATATATCGCTACAGGGGAAACCTCACTGAACATTCATTACAACAAAATCTTTGTCTCATTGAGTGGAACTATTGGCTTGGGAAGGATCACAGACATGGACCCATTGGCCGCTTACTTCATGACATTAAAAAGGTATATAAATTTAAATGAGACAAAACAAGACTGGTCATAACCAGAAGAAAGTTATTCGTCCTTGTGTGATGTTCTCGTAGGGTGGCCATAGAAATGTTATGGTTTCAGGCACTGTGTACTTTGCAAAACCGGTTCATCTCAGTTGTCAATTTTTGAAACACATCACAATGTCTTGAATAAATACAAATACTGTGAACAAACACTTTTTTTTGTCTCTTCTGTTACACATAGGTCTACAGGTGCAACTCGAAAAATGTTAATATTGTGCAAAAGTTCATTTATTTCAATAATTCAACTTAAAAGGTGAAACTAATTATTATATAGACTCATTACATGCAACGTTAGATATTTCAAGCCTTTATTTGTTATAATTGTGATGATTATGGCTTACAGCCTATGAAAACCCCACATTGAAAATTAGAATATTGTGAAAAGGTTTTCATAAGCTGTAAGCCATAATCATCACAATTATAACAAATAAAGGCTTGAAATATCTTTAGCACGATATTCTAATTTTCAAGTTTCACCTGCACATCAAGATATATCGTAGATTAAATTGTCTGGCAATGAATAGAGTAGATTATTTCATAATCACTGTATCATGATGCCATCGATATGATAGACAAAATTGTATTGTAGTTGCGAGTACACCAGAGTCCTATGCAATTATTCTTGTCTTACTAAATGCCGCAAAGTGTCCTCCTTTTTGGTGTTATGGAAATGACCACCCTATGTTCTCGGTTGTAATCATTATACATGTACTGTACAAAACTACTCACCCCAGTTAAAATGTTTGGTTAGTGTTCTTTATTTTAACTGTTATTTAAATTTTTTATAACATTGTGTCTTACTTAAAATTTGTAGAATGCCAAATGACATTAAAGGTGTGTAAAAAACTGAAATTATGAGTTTAATTTCATACATAATACAAACCTTTAACATGAAATTTGAATCCTGGCATCTGAAATGTGATGTCTACACTTGTTTATAAGTATGTGAATATTGCATTCATATACAAAATGAGTAAAGTACAGTGTCTTACACTAGTAAATTTATAGAATAATAAATAGGCACGAGGTATGTTAATAGTTGCTTTTGTCTGTTTTATAGCTTTTAGTCAAAGTGCAGTTACTTTTGAATACTTAAGGCCAAATAATAAACTCAGATTTAATTGGATGTTACCCCCTTCTGCTTTAACTTGAAGGACAGTTCCTTCAATTGAAACTTATTCCAATACTTTTTTTTTTTTTTTTGGTTGAAACTAGTTTTAAAGGTATTTAATCATTTAGGTACAAATGTTTGCCCCCTACTGGACATCATTTTTTATTAAATTATCAGTTCTTCTGGAACAAATTATGGAAACACCAAAAGCATTATTGCGTTGCTGCGTGAGTCACAGATTCGTGGGGTAGGTTTAAACATTTTGCGCGAAATAGTCTGGGAGAACAACGACGAGGGAAGCGATCTAAGTTATTTTCTCAAAGTGAGTATTCCAGGAGACCGTGGGGAAGCCGTGATCCCCGTACTCCGGCCCACAGACATCGAAGCGTTGAAAGCAGGTAAGACGTTTTCTACACAGAGTAGGCTTAAGTTGCTTGCGCTTTTCATTTTTTTGTGTGTGTGTGCTCTAATTTTACTGGATTAAAAAAAGGTATGTCATTAAATGTACTTTTAAATAATATATTTTTTAAAGTAAGACGATAGACAAGTTAAGTCCTGCAATGTCATTGCAGCAGAAACAGTTCGTGAGGCCCTTCCGGTTGACGACAATCGGTGAGTAAAATGTGTTAGCCTTAGCATTTCTTTATAAAGTAGTTACTATTGGATGTTGTTACGAGGTTACATTAGCAATAATGTAATACAGTAGTGTTGTGTAATACAGACTTGCAGATAATACAGTAGTGTTTATATATTATATTTTTTGTTGTACCATAGGCCTATTGAATTAATTAGCCGTAGTATGTTGTCTGTTACATGCAATTACCTAAATTAGGTTGATTTATCATGACAGTATCTTTAGAGTTCCAATACGGCCAACGGGTTAGTGATTAACTTAACAGTTTCAGTCTTTTCTTCAGTAGATTACCATGGGGGACAGTGCACAAGACATTCCAGAGTACTCCACAGAAGGTAAACTGGACGCTAGATGTATTTCCCAGAACAGTAACGCAATGCAACTACTACTACTTATTGTTATTATTATTGTTGTTGTTCGGGTGTGTGTACTATGCAAGTCAGCTTTGGTAAACATTTGCTGCCAACATCTAATTGTGGTCAAAAGTTGTATAAAGACCATGAGTTTCCAAGTGAAAAATAACAGATTAAGATGGATGCTAGTCAAAGCTTGTCATTATCAGGAGCTGTTATAACCAGCTGATACTCCTCCTCCCAGCAGTTGCATCTGATGAGGGGAGTAATGTTGCTCCTACTGCCTCTGTTCTCTTAAAAAATCTGATGGAAGAGAAGAGTGCGTTGATGGACCAGAGAGATCAGCTAAGAACAGAGCTGGATCAGATGATGGACTCTGCTGCTGCTGCACCTGCTCCATCAACTGTCCCTGCCCCTCCTCACAGCTACAGTAAGTTACATTGTTGTTTTTAAACATGATGTGCTTTTAAATATTTATATTTCAAGTTTCCCCTGACATTTTGTATAGGTTGTTGTATGAATTTCTTTTTAAATACATGTTAAGAATTAGTTTAAAAGAAGTTAAAGCAGAGACACTTAAAGTACATTTATTTTATTTTAGAGAAACCAACAAAGAAGAGGATTAGCTCCTCCTCGACATCCTCTTCATTGTCCTCCTCATCTTCCACATCTTCTTCTGAGGCAGAAAAGAAGAAGAAAAAGAAGAAGAAGAAGAAGAAGAAGAAGAAGACATATAAACCCAAAGAAAGATCATTTGGGAGGAGGAGTAAGTACTTAGCTAACACACTGTCAACTTGTTCACCTACATTCTGCAAATTTTGGACATGATTTCAATGTTGATGTTTTTTGTCACTGTAAAATTGTCAAACAATAATAATTTCTCACTGTATATATTTTTTCAGCAACCCTAAAGAGGATTGGTTTGGAAAATAGATGCATTGTGTTAGACTTTACACATTTATGCTATACTTAGGGTACCAGAATGTTTTAAAGGATTAGTTCACTTTAAAAAAATTGCTGATAATTTACTCACCCCGATGTCATCCAAGATTATCCATGTCTTTCTTTCTTCAGTCAAAATAAATTAAGGTTTTTGAGGAAAACATTCCAGGATTTTTCTCCATTTAATGGACTTCAATGACAACCAAATATTCCAATGTTCAAAGAAGGTTAAAATGTCCGTCTCAGTGCAGCTTCAAAGTCTCGACACAATCCCAGTCGGGAAATAAGGGTCTTATCTAGTGAAACTATCAGTCATTTTTACAATTTCTTTTATAAATTATATACTTTTTAACCACAAATGCCCCGTCGTGTACCATCTCTGAGATGCACCACGCATTTTGTCATCACGTTGGAAAGGTCACGTTCACGTCATCTGTCTAAGTTATTTGTCTGTGTACTCCGGTTCAAAAAAGGCAGGGAAAGGGCGAAAAACTCCATCTCATTTTCTCCTCCAACTTCAAAATCGTACGACATCTTTGTTGTAATTTATATATTATTATTTTTTCGGTGACCTTTCCAATGTGATGACGTAATACATGGCGCATCTCAGAGATGGTACAAGACGGGCATTTGTGGTTAAAAAGTATATATATATATATATATTTTTTTTAATGGCCGATCGTTTTGCTAGGTAAGACCCTTTTTTCTAGACTGGGATCGTGTCGAGACTTTGAAGCTGCATTGAGACGGACATTTGAACCTCTTTTGAACATTGGGATAGATGGTTGCCATTGAAGTAGAAAAATCCTGGAATGTTTTCCTCAAAAACCTTAATTTCTTTTTTGACTGAAGAAAGAAAGACATGGATATCTTGGATGACATCGGGGGTGAGTAAATTATCAGCAATTTTTTTTTGAAAGTGAACTAATCCTTTAAAACATCACAGTAATAACAATATAGAGACAGTACGGCCAAACAGTGTTGAGATTTCTGATTGTTTGGGACAACTCATACACTTATAATCTCTACAGATGCACAGTTTTTTTTAATTAATCTGACCGCAAGTTGCCTTGATTGATACATATTAGTTCATGCAGAATGTATTCATTCCGATTGATAATTCCAAACATACTGTTTACTTTAACGCTACATAAAGTAATCAGATCGATGTGCTTCTTTTGTTGCAAGCATCAAATCTGTATATATATTTTCACTTGCGTACACCGCACAAACATCCTCTTATATTCAAACAAAAATATGCAAAAATATTTTTCTCAATTTGAAATATCAACTTCAAATTAATAAAACTTCAGGCTCTAAATAGGTGAAAGTGAAAACAAATTATTTGTGCCATACTGCTTCAATTTATCCAGCATTAGGTCTCTGAATTAGAGTGTAAAGTTTGCTCTGATGGTACAAAGTAGTCTTTAAACTTTTTTAATTTTTTTATCTTTAAACATGTTCAGCAACACTGTGACATCTCCGACGGGCCATTTCTGCTTCCCGCTTGTCATGACTCTTAATGACTGCGTCATTAAAGAACATGCGCAGAACATCCCCGTGTTAGGATGCAATCCGACCAAGTGTATACATGGCTAATGTTTTCTTAACGATCGATAACAAAAGATGGTCCCACTTTATATTAAGTGGCTTTAAGTACTATGTACTTATATCGAAAAATAAGTACAATGTACTTAAGTACAATATACTTATACGCATGGCGGTGAAATGCACCGCGATGCAACGCAACCCGACGCAGAACCATAAAACGGCCACGACGCCGTGTGGAGTTGACGCATTGCATCAAATTATTAATTTCAATGAAAGTACATAGTACTTAAAGCCACTTAATATAAACTGGGACCCAAAAGGTTTATACCACCACTTACAATCTGAATAAAATTTAATTCAGATCAATGTCATTAGGATCATTAGAGGTATTTACATGGTGTTCAATCCAATTACTAAAGGATTATGAAGGTCCATGTATGCATCCACTTAGTCAGTGCTTAAGAACGCCTAGTAGCAAATAAAACACTAATGATTGTGATATCAATGTGTATAGACTCCATAATGTTGATACAGTTATCAAACAACAACACAGTGCCGAAGAG
Organism: Phoxinus dragarum; assembly: GCA_033366665.1. NCBI lineage: Eukaryota > Metazoa > Chordata > Actinopteri > Cypriniformes > Leuciscidae > Phoxinus > Phoxinus dragarum. Next base: position 3,018 of record JARPMJ010008668.1, on the reverse strand, counting down.
CTGATAACAGTTGTAATAATGACCAAAAATGTCTCTCTGTCTAGTGACAACCCCGGAGCAGGTTACACACCGGTACCTGCGTATACTGACAACATTCACAAAAACAAAGAGCATCCCTGAATCCTTGAAAAAGCACAAGGTTGACAAAACTACCTTGGCCTTGTCAAGTATCATTGCAGAGGTATGTATCAGTAAATATGTAATCATAATTGTACTGTTATTGTTACAAACCGTTTGCTGTAATGTATAAGTGTGACCACTTACTACTATTACAATGTTAATATTAGTTACACTTAGTAAAAAACGAATGCGGTCTAAACAAAATTATTTTTAAAACTAATGTAGTCCTGGAATAAATCAGGTGATCATTTTTAGTTTTTGTTCAGATAATTTTTGAGGTATCTTGATTTAAAACTGCATAATCTCGTTCCAGGGCCGGGGCCCTTTAGAGAAGATCCTTATACTGTAGGCCCTCCTGGCCTCAGGGCCCCCTTTACCACAGTCCCCCTTCTCAATCTAAGTATTTTGAGTTTTAAAAAAAAATGGTGCAAATGGTAATATTTAAATATAAAAAAAATATTATGTTAAGTTGATTACATCTTTGCATTTTTAACAAGATATTTTCTTGCAGCGTTTCACACAGCTCATTTTATGGTAGAACAGGGGTGTCCAATCCTGCTACGTCCTGCAAAGTTTAGCTCCAACCCCGATCAAACACAACTGAAAAATCTTACCAAAGTCTTCAGGATTACTTTGAAATGTATGTTTTGTATCATAAATCAGATTAAAGGATTGCTTAGGAATGGAGCTAAACCCTGTAGGACAGTGGACCTCAAGGGCTAGAGTTGCCCACCCCTGAGGTTGAAGATGTGAAAAACTGTTCAGCAGTGAAAAAATATAAGATATATATATATATATATATATATATATATATATATATATATATATATATATATATATATATATATGCCTCAATTTTAGGACACTTAGACCTGTCATATATATATATATATATACGCATCATATAAATCATAGGAATATTGATGACTGGCCTTTTTTATACCTTAATAGGGCAACATATCCTAGGAGGTACAAATCATAAAATCCAAACTACATCAAATATTTAAATTATTCCTTTGGATATGTTTTACTTAAGTCCAGATTAAATGTACATGGATTTATTTTTTGCTGATCATTTTCAATTCTAGCCTGTTCTTCATTTGGGAGTCACACTTGTGTTCTTTGCGGTCAAAAGTGACTGGACACCTGAAAATGAAACGATTGAAATTAAAATTATTTTTAAAAATACATTTTTCAATTAATGCAGTATTAAAATTAATATAGAGACTAGGCTTTTTAAATCAAATTTTTGAAGGCAGATTAGTGCAATCGGGTGAGAGAAAATAAAATAAAATAAAACTTGTAATTTTATGGTGTAACCATTACCATCTCTACAAAGAGATTTTTTTTAAATTCTCAAATAAAAAAAAAAAATTTTATTTGAAGTGTACACGTCAAACCTGAATACAGAGAAAGCATTTTGTAACACTTAACATTAAAGTTCAATAAAAATGTAACAAAAATAAACAGGAATGCTTTATCACAGCTTAATCCATCTGGATTAAACCTTTTATTTCAGTCTTCTGACTCATTTTTGCTGTATGGTAATATCTCTCTGTGTGTGTGTGTGTGTGTGTGTGTGTGTGTGTGTGTGTGTGTGTGTGTGTGTGTGTGTCTGTTTTACACTCTTAATGTTTAAGAGTTTCACCCGTTCATCGCTGTGCACTTTTTTCTGTATTGTGACTGATTTGTAGATTGTACACACACAAAAAATTCTGTTTCCATATTTTTTGACCATTTCCCATTCATTTCCTATTATTGTACTAGTGTAACAATTTTTTTTGACATTCTGCTAAATATATATATATATATATATATCTCTACTTTTGTGATTACAGGTGGCAATTGCATCAGAGGGAGAAGCGTTAACAGTGCCTCCCTATACTGCAGGGACAACCTTGCAGTCATATGCGAAGGATTTGCTGCAATTTCTTTCCTCCTGCCCCCAGCTGAAAATGAAAATTGAAAAAATGAAGGCAGCAAACAAGCTGTTGCCTATAAAAAAACAAATTTAGGCGTTAATTTTTTTCAAATACTTTCATTGATGTTCATTTGTTGAATTGTTCATTCGTCATTTGTTGTTTTTACAGTTTCTTGTTATTCTTTTAAAATTGTTAGTATTTAATGTGTTATAGTTCGGATAAATATATTTGTTTTAAATAAACTTGTTTTGGGTTAAATTAAGGTCTTTCTACTATGCTTTTAAATTTGTAATTTAGTTCTTTGTTGATAACTTTGTCTGAAGTTAGGTTTAATCTGCACCAGTACTTTAATATTGAACTTACCCTATAACTACACAGAACAAGGGGGTAACAAGTGCCACTTTAATTTACAGCCCGCAGATGTTGTACATACTCTGTAAACTACGTGAAACAAGGGGGTAACAAGTGCCACTTTAATTTACAGCCCGCAGATGTTGTACATACTCTGTAACTACGTGAAACAAGGGGGTAACAAGTGCCACTTTAATTTACAGCCCGCAGATGTTGTACATACTCTGTAACTACGTGAAACAAGGGGGTAACAAGTTTGACTTGCACTGTAACAACACAAAACAATGGTATATTTACACAATATCTACAGAAAAATAGTTCTCGGTTTGGTTGCCTTGTTTCAAAATTCTAAATAAAACCATAGCAGAAACTCATTAACTAATTCCCCTGAATTTCAAGTTTTGTTGTTCAGTAATCTCCATCATGCATCATGAAATTATAGAATATGTAACCCATGGTTTAAAAAAAATACCTAGGTCTAAATATATTTGAATACCTATGTATTATTCCAAAAAGATATGTGGTATATGATTATGATTGAATGAAGACCCAGCGCACTTTACAACCACTTCAGAGTCTCTTCTGAATCACCACAGCAGAATCCACTTGGATGATGTGAAAGCAG
>JARPMJ010008667.1:0-32770 GCA_033366665.1 Phoxinus dragarum | reverse complement strand
AGAGAGGGAGCGAGAGAAATGCAGAGAGGTGAAGGGGGGATACTTTACTTTTCAGGCTTCAGGTCTCTGTAAACAATGCCTAGGTTGTGTAGATGATCCAATGCAAGGGCCAGCTCTGCAAGGTAGAATTTCACATCCTCCTCTGTAAACATAACCTAGTAAGAACTGGACAAATTTACTCTCTCATCAAAGACCACACACACACACACACACATACAACAACAATATAATACACATTATCAGAACAACAAAGAAAAAGAATGGATATACGCCAAGCATATTTGTTTGAAATGAATATTAATGTCGGGGTTAACAATTAATGGATGCTACACAATCTGATTTTTTTTTTTCTGTGTAACTTGAGGAATATGCAGAGTTATTTTAAACAATTAACACATTGCTTTTCTATTTAAACAGCAGATTTACTGGCAAATACAGCTGAAAAACGCATTTGAAACAATTGCAATGAAAGTTTACATTCACTGATTTTATAATAACCCTAAATGTTGCAAACCGATTCACATATTCGTTTACACGTGCATTACATATTCTGAGCAAAACTTCATGCATTGAGCCCAGTCACTGCATTCAGATGTCATGTCACTAGAGCTAGAGTCATTTTTTCCTTGATGACATCTAAAAAGAAACCCAACATGTATGCCAGAAGCTTTTAGTAAATTTTAGTAAACATTCAGTCTCCTTACTGACCAGTTCGTAAGACGTAAATACATACACACGTTCAGCAGTAAACTATCCAAGCAAGCTACTTTTGAATCCGATTGAGAAGATTTTTTTCTTTATTAGATCAGATTATTAATGGGATTATTATCAATTTCATCAAAATTTGATTCGGACTGAGCTCAATGAGATTGTGATGCTTACAAAAAGGCTTTTCAATCAAATTGAGCCGTAATGTATTATTTGGTTGCATATAAACCTAGTAAATCTGTGTAGAGATTAATTGCCATACAGAAACTGTATTAAAATATACCTCATTCCCTAAAACAGGGTTCCTCAAACTCGGTCCTGGAGGGCCACTGTCCTGCACAGTTTAGCTCCAACCCTGATCAAACACACCTGAACAAGCTAATCAATGTCTTCAGGATCACTAGAAACTCACAGCTAGGTGTGTTTGATCAGGGTTGGAGCTAAACTGTGCAGGACAGTGGCCCTCCAGGACCGAGTTTGAGGAACCCGGCCCTAAAATAAGGGAGTGGTTTGATGAAATGAGTTTTATCAGTAAACTCTGCAGCTGCCGCCACATTCAACATGTGGTCTTATTTTTCTGGTGATTGAGCACATGAATAAACATTGTTAAGAAAGTACAGAAATAGTACAATAAATAAATAGACAAACACATAAATAGAAAAAGTTCTTGAAACACACAAAGGGCTGGCAATGCATACAGACTAAAGGCCTGTTAACAATGAACACAAATTTTCACTGCGACAAGTTCTCATCTATGCACCCCAACACACTGACTGCAAAAGCAAATCAGTTTTTTTGTGGTAGAGTATGGTTTAACCATACTTTGACAAATATAGTCAAATGAGTCCACCATTCAATCATGTATTGAAAAATGAACGCAAGAAAATTTTATGTTGGTTATTTGTATATAATATTGGTGCATTTTCTGGTTGCATTGCTCAGGGTGAGAATAGGCCTCAAGTTTATAATCTAAAGCTTTTAAAACCTGCAAATTAACACAAGTGAAAATTTGGCAGAGGACATATACTTTATAAGACATTTGGACATAATTACAAACAATCAATTGTTGGGGGGGAAAAAATAGCAATACAATATAGTTATAAGAGGAGCTGTTAGTCTGCTAACATCAACATCATAAATCAGACACAGAAACTGTTAGAGTAGATCACACGATGCTTACCTCTTTGGATAAACGAGTAAATACATCCCCACCCCTGAGAAAATCCAAAATTAAATAGAGTTTCCCTTCTGTCTGAAAGGCTGTGAGAAAGTGGGGGAGAGAAAAATAAATAAATCAGATAATCACATCTAGAAGTCAATCCTGGGGGACGTCCATGGAAAACTCAAACCATACCATAAGAAAATAAAGCAAAGGATCAAAAAACCTTATTTTAAGGCTATATTATCCGTATTGAAGTGTTATTTAATCGATTTAAGTAGATTATCTACTTAACTAGATTATCTGCAAGACATAAAGAGGACACTTCATGTTATCAATTAGCATTTTACAGATAGACAAGACAATGTCTGAGGAATATACGTACAGGGGAAACTCGAAAAATTTGAATCGTGCAAAAGTTAATTTATTTCAGTAATTCAACTTAAGAGATGAAACTAATATATTATATAGACTCATTACATGCAAAGTGAGATATTTCAAGCCTTTATTGGTTATAATTTTGATGATTATGGCTTACAGCTTATGAAAACCTTTTCACAATATTCTAATTTTGAATTTGCGGGTTTCATAAGCTAAGACATAATCATCAAAATTATAACAAATAAAAGGCTTGAAATATCTAACTTTGCATGTAATGAGTCTATATAATATATTAGTTTCACCTTTTAAGTTGAATTACTGAAATAAATTAACTTTTGCACGATATTCACATTTTTTGAGTTTCACCTGTACAACGCCATAACACTGCTTTCTGAATTTATAAGGATTTACGAAGTCACTGGGATTCAGTGATGGGTCACGCCCCTAACGTTTATAAGTTTATAAAACAATATTCATACAAATAAATTGAAACGTTCTTTGCCAAGCATTCAATCGATAATGTGTAGCATTTTGGGGGATTTTTTTCCCCACTACTCCCACCGAAATTGGCTCAAATGATCATTGGACAGGGCTGAGCAAACCAAAGTAAGGCTGAAAGTGAGGCTGTACCTCACAAAGCTTTGGGCTACTGCCTTTTTGGTTTAGCTATACTTTAGAAATGATTTTGGGCTCTAAAACCACACAAAATAAGACTATACCAACAAGTATATTTCATGTTTTCATTGCAAATTGTCTGCAACAATAGAATTGCTCCCTTACACTAAATGAAACAAAGCTACGTCTTGTCAAACTCGTTGGGAGTTGAGCAAACAACCGTTACTCAGAAAGACAAATCTTACCATAGTGCAACTTCACAATGAAAGGATGATTGACCTCCACCAAAATATCTCTCTCCATCTTAGTGCGAACTCTGTCTCTCACTGCAAACACAACATACACACACACACAAATGATGACTAAACATGAGTACACCACCACAGAAATGTGTTGCTCACACTAATGAAGACAAACACTGACCTTTTAAAGATGCCTTTTTGAGCACCTTCATTGCATAAAGCTGACCGGCATCCGGACCAATTAACTTCCGCACCAAAAACACCTGAGGTCAGGACAGATCACAGATCACCTTCCAGTTTACACACACACAAGAAAGTACATATACAACTTCCCTAATAACAGCATACAGGACAACAGAACTTCATTGTTCACAACATGGAGAATTAAAGTCAGTCATCAGGAGAAATAGGTGACACTTATTAAACCCGTCAAGAAATGTTCAGGTCTCATTTCACACTAAAACAGAAATAAAAACTGAAGGATATTTATTATATTGGATATATATATATATATATATATTATATAATATACATTAGGGCTGTCAAAAGATTAATCGCATCCAAAATAAAAGTTTGTGTCTCCATAATATATGTGTGTGTACTGTGTATAATTATTTATATATATATATATATATATATATATATAAATATATATATATATATATATATATATATATATATATATATATATATATATATATATATATATATATATATACACACACACAATCATGTATATATTTAAGAAAAATTGGTTATATTTATATATAAAATATTTATATATAATATAAATTATATAAATGTATATACAGTATATAAATGCAATTATTCCTTAAATATATACATGAATGTGTGTGTATTTGTACATTATACACAGTATACACTAGGGATGTCAACGATTTGGGGACTATTTTACACCTTCATTATGACTAAGTTTGTGTGTTCAGTCGCAGCCTTTTGTTTTGTGCAAATGTAAGTTGTAATATTGTGTTTATTTTGTGTATGCCTATCTATATCTGAGTTATCTTATATTGGATGCATCCCTTGAATGAACGCTGTAGTGCGCGTGATCAGCTTCAGCGCGCGGCTCAAACGGCACTGCACGACTAATAAGGGACTATTGGCAGGACTGTCAACATTATAAAGAGAACAATATTGTAATAAAACATTGTGCATTATTTGAGTTTAGTTGCAGTGTCGCGTTGCTCCAGGAAGAGCGCGTCCACAACATGATCATTCTGAATGAATGGCACGTAACTTAGTTCAAATTCACTTGTGCATTCACATCATTTTGTGCAGAAATAATTTGTAATATTATGTTTATTTTGAATATATCTGATGAATCTCATATAGGATGCGTTTCTTTGAGTTAAATAACGCGCTAGGGTGCTCAAGTTTAGCTATTCATTCAGCGCGCGCAGCTCAAACAGAAATGCACAACTAATAATAACGATGAATAATTTGGGACTGACATATTACATAACATGAGAACACTGTTGTATAAAATGGTTGTGAATGCATTGGGTTTAGTTGCCGTGTTCAGTGCGGTGTTCAGGGAGAGCTCGTCCACAGTCACACACTCTGCATCTGAGGCGGCGCTGGTGTATAGTAGTCATTATATATGATAATTAAATAATCAATGACATCTAAACATTCATCCATCGATCATGGGAATTTGTGAAAATTGACATCCCTAAACAACTGTTACAATAAAACATCAATTGAGCAATATAACATGCATTTTTATTCAGTATATAAGCATTGTTTAGCTTTTTATGTTAAAGACACTCTTGATACCGTGAGAAATTGACATTCTCAGGAAAATAGCCGCTTATCAGTTAATCGTTAATCGATCGATAAGGTCAATCAACTAATGATTAATGAATTAATCGATAATTTGCATCCCTAGTATACACACATATATTATGTAAACACAAACTTGTATTTTGGATGTGATTAATCACGATTAATCTTTTGACAGCCCTAATATATATATATATATATATATATATATATATATATATATATATAATTAATCTATTGATTCAATGGACAAAAGTCAATGGGGTCCAAAACAACATTGGACAGCAACGCAGTGAGACATCTTTTGCTAGCGTTCCACTGAAGAAAAGGTTCGGATCATCATTTTAGGTGAGCTATCCCTTGAAGTCTAACACCCCACCACTACACTAGTCATTGCTCTTATCGGTTGTGGTGTTTTTTATGCAACTGACTTGTACTTTTTATACTTAAAGGGTTTGTTTACCCAAAAATAAAAAATTGTCATTAATCACTCCCCCTCATGTCGTTCCAAACCTATAAGACGTTCGTTCATCTCCAGAACACGAATGAAAATGTTTTTGATGAAGTCTGAGAGATTTCTGTCCCTCCATTGACAGCCACGCAACTACCACTTTGACGCTTCAAAAAGTTCATAAAGAGATGGCAAAACTAATCCATATGAATCGAGCGGTTTAGTCCACATTTTCTGAAGAGACTCGATCACTTTATATGATGAACCGATTTAATTTAGACTTTTATTCACATATAAACATTGATCAGCGAACAAACAGAAGCTCAACCGAACCTGCTTAACAATGAGCAAACCTCATTGGTTCTTGCAGAAGCTCAAACGTGATGCGTAACACGAGAATGAATATAAAGTAATCGAGTCTCTTTAGAAAATTTGGACTAAACCGCTCGATTCATATGGATTAGTTTTACGATCTCTTTATGAACTTTTTTGAAGCGTCAAAGTGGTAGGTGCGTGGCTGTCAATGGAGGGAATCTCTCAGATTTCATTAAAAAGATCTTCATTCGTGTTCTGGAGATGAACGGACGTCTTATAGGTTTGGAACGACATGAGGGGGAGTGATTAATGACAGAATTTTCACTTTTAATTGAACTATCCCTTTAAGTAGATCTATTACCAGTAATAGAAGGGGAAGGAGAGAAAAAATAAAATAATGTGCTCCGAATTAGCTATTTTCTTAACAATTGTAAAGCCTGAATGTAAAGCATCATAAACTTCTCTGTTGGAGAAAGAATGTGAATGTTATAGTCCAATTTCCTTCTCTCAGCATGTTTAGCTCATTGTCTCAGTTTGTTTTGTTTACTTGCATATTAATAACGGAAACCAACTCATCCAGATGAATTCATGATTCATGATCACATTCATTTGATCGCCACCTGATGAAGCAATTCATTATTCCACTGATTACACCAGGTCTGTAAAACTTCTCCTTCCCTACTACTTTATTTTTGAATTAGTCAATCAACTACTATCTTTTGAATTAATACAGTTTTGATTAATTGGATACATTTTTATACCATTTTGCATTTGGACAGCATTGTAAAACAGACCGGTTTTACTTTCCACACACTGCAAAGTAATATGAGGAAAATAAAACGTTTCTTCTGAAAAACGAAGTGCAGACCCTTTAATTATTTCTAATGTGCCAAACATTATAAAGAATTAATTATAAAGAATAACCGTATCTGCGATATTATGAGGCATTATTCATGGGCTTTCCTGTACATAAAGGCGTAGGTAAAGTAATTTTTTGACCCCTTTGACAGCGTTTGCTTCTATGCTTTGATGGTCCAGAAGACATGGGGAAGAGTTCACAACAGATCGTTCTGGTTAAATCTGGATTTAAGAATTAAAGAAACCAGGTAAGCATGTGTGATTGATCCTGTGTTCAGTTGAAAATCTGTTAGTGTGTGTTGTCTAGGTTAACTATAATAGACCCGATGTAGTTCGGCTGTGAGGAACACACTTCTGGCCAAAATAACCTTGAATTTGGTTACATGTCGTTTTTGCCAAAAATAACTTGCGAGATGAATGATATTCCATCATGTAAGCAAAGTAAACAGTGATTGCAAGCTGTTTGGTTTCATTTCTTTGTTATCTAATATTGACTCTATTCTTGGGCTATGGTTTAGACAACTATTAAATGTTCACTGACAGCCCAGATTTTGCCTTGTTTTAGAGCCTAGACGTCAGGGCTGTGATTGAACAGCTAGGGTAAGCGTACCTATTAAGCCCACCAAATCTAAGTCTAGGTTTTTTTCATAGATATTGACATGGTTTATAAGAAAATTTATTTGTTAAAATGCAAGATTAATCTCACATTTGAAAATGTATTTATTAGTTGATGTACATTTTATAATATAAAATTAAGATATTTTATGAATAAAGTCAGAAGTCTGGCATGGGCTTAATTGGTACTTTGGCACCATTTAAGCCCGCATGTGTTCCAAATAAGCCCACATCATGATTGATTTATACAATATAATTATTTGTATTATTTTTTAATAAGTAAAACATTGATATATTTATTCAGTGACAGGGAAGCATTAAAAAAAGTAATTTTGCTAATGTTTGATTAGAGCCCTGGGTGTGATTGGTAGGTGTTAGTGGCTGGGGGTCCAGGCAGGTGCTGGAGCCTTAAGTCGGCTTGACTCTGGAGCATCTCAGGAGCCAAGCCGAGTTGCGGATCCATACTCTTGGCTTTCAGGGGGTATTCTAGTGGGCCCCCCATGCCGGGAGTATAGAGCCTTAAATTGGTTTGATTCTGGAGTTATGCCTGGTCAAAGCTGGAACTTTGACCGAGTGTATCCTGGGAAGGAAGCCGAGCTGGGATTGGTTAGGGGGGGTCCACTAGTGGTCCTCCCATGTCCTAAGTATGGAGCCTTGAGTCGGCTTGGTTCCACATGAAGTCAAAATTCCACATGAAGTATCCAATTAATAGGCCATTAAACAATTTCTCTCACAAAGTTGATTAAACTTTGTAATTTGAGGGATTCCTCAATGAAACACATAAGGTGGGCTTAAATGGTTCCACTGTCAGTAAAGGTGAAAAAAAGACAGTTTTCCTTTAAAAATATATAATGTATGTTAACACAGACATGCAAGGAGCTTAAATATACTGTGGACTAAGCATCATAGTAATTTCCATTGTGCCCACATTGAGAAATGTTATGTTTTTTTCATTCAAGGTTAGCTTGTGTTGACTCTAGTTTGCATGCGTTTTATGGCGCTGTACCATTTAAGCCCATCTTTAAAAAAAGTTAATTTATGAAAATAATGTTCCCAACAAAACAATTTATGATGTATTTATTTGTAAATTAATGTAAAATAAATCACAAAATATTTAGTGTTTGTAGTTCACATGCTTAATTCTTCAGCAGTCTATCTTCCAGTAAGGCTAATGGTTTGACCTTGAGATTAGCTTTGAGCGCAAACTAATAAAATTCATCTTTCCATTTAAAGGAAAATTATATAAAATTATGAATTGTTATTTGTTCATACACAAAAAACAATACATTTATCTCTTATTTGACATAAAATCAATGTAATTACCAAAAGAATGGCTGAAAATTGCAGAAATGTGTTGATTTCTGAAGGGTCCAGAAACACCAAAGTTTTTGGGTGACTTTGTTTGAGGTCCCCTGAGACCGCATGCACATGAGTGGGGCTAACTTAACATTGCCAAATGTGTTTAACATGCAATAAAAAATGTCAGGTAAGTTACAAATCACTGGATTGGTTAAAATAAGGAGCAGCAAAAAAATATGATTTTCTCTTTTTTATATTAGACTTCAAAGTTGAAAGTGGGCTTAAAGGGGTACATGGGCTTAATAGGTACACTTACCCTATTAGACGTCTTTTAAGCGCAAAATTGCTTGCTGGGATACACAGTGAAGTCATGTGCAAATGAGCACCTTCACAATTCATCCATTGCGTTTACAAAATAAATCATTTTAATACAGATTCTTGGTTCTCATTGTTCTACCAAAATTCTCCCAAACCATGAGTTTAGCGTACCGCTGCAGCCCTAGCATGAACACATGACGTAAAAGAATAAGAGGACCTTTCCGAAGGAGCCTTGTCCCAAAACCTTGAGCAGCTCAAACTGGCTGGGCTCGGCCTTCTCGCAGCCCTCCTTCACATGATGAGTGATGGGAATCTCTTTATAGGCCCCCTCATCCTGCACACACAAACACACACACACACATCCGGTCAAGTGACAAATCAAAACACACCACCCAAAACCAATCCATATTATTCTCTTCAAGTGCATGATGCTCGTGATATTGACCAGTATAAATTTTCTTTGGTAAACATGGATATTTTCAAGAGCAGAAGCCAGATATAAATGTACAATATACAGAGTTTTGATATTTTGTTAAAGATTGCAAACATATGTTATTATGCTTTAAGGTCCAAATATTTTTTCTGACCACTGTATATATATGATATCTCACAAATCAACTTAAAGATAACAAATAACACATGCACCATTGCGGCAATAACTGAACATAACTATTCCATAACAATTGAAATTATTTCAAATTAATCACTTTGAAAAAAAGAAATCAACTTTGTAATATATATGTTTCAGTTGTTTAGTTTTTTTCACAAATAATGAAATTAAAACATGAATTCACAAAAACACAGCACCTGATTTGGTACTAGGGCTGTCACTTTTGTGAAAAAATCCTGTTCGATTTTTGAGACATAAGTGTTCATTGAATCGATTGTAAAATCGATTTCCCATGTCTAAAGACGTTTTCCATTTTCCAACCAAATATAGGCAAATCCACGGACAACTAACAGGCATTAGGACGAGCGTAAAGAGGACACTTGAGATGCGCACAAGTCAGCAATATTTCTGATGATCTATTGGCGTGAAGTTTCGTGCACAATGACAAACAGGAGTGCAACATTCAGGGATTTAAATTAACACCCGCCAATCCGTCAAATGCGGGTAAAAATGAACTTTGGTGGGTAACGCTGTCAAATCACGAGCCAATTTGGCGTGCTTCTATGTTTACTCACTTTGCTGGGGAAGTTCGTGTAGACAAATCTGCGCGGATTTAGCGCAAATATGCAACTCGTGAGTCATCATGATATATTAAATACAGCGTATTGCGCAGAATCTGCGCATTTCTGGCTTACTTGAACACACACGTCACTAATCAACAAACAACGGTGCGCTTGCTCACTTGCATTGAAGTAATAGCGAACATTAAAAAGCATTTGGTTAACAGAAAAGACATTGTTATTTTCCAACATCCTACATGTTTTGTGTATTGTATTGATCTGTCCACCTAAAACAACTTTTTTGGTAAAAAAAACAAAAAAAAGGCCTTTAAAATCGATTCCCTATTTTCATTTTCGAATCTTGGGTTGGTTGGTCCGATCGATTGTGCAATCGATTTTCGAACGTAAAGTGACAGCCCTATTTGGTACATGAGGATGAGGACTGAATCACTGTATCGTGTATTAAAGACATTTATTCTCATAAGAAACTAGGTTATAATTTGCAATTTGCTGAAGCTTTCTAAAAAAAATAAACAATTTCCTGTCATACTGTATAGTATAAGTGTTGATATATCAAAACGTGAACCTCATATCGTATATTAAACCAAAATCTGAGATAGCCATATCAACACACCTCTAAAAGTTAATTAATTTCACTGCAGCAATGTTGGGCTTGGAGGGCTCACGGCAAGGATTTTTCAGTGATTCAGATTTGTACTTGCCCTGAAAAAATATGTTCACTGGCCACATATTCATTCATTCATATATACTGTACATCTTGCGCATAAATGGCTTAAAATTACTTGAATGTTTTAATTATAAACTTCTGTGATGCCGACGCCAAACAAGCCAGTGATGATGATGATGATGATCCCATCTTAGTCTCAGGCCATCAGGCACTCCTTATCGTCGAGCCCTGCATGTGTTATTTACTGTTTTAAATTAAATGGTCACCCAATGGTCATTAAAAATCCCACATCGTCGGAACGCGGAGCCGCTCTGAGAGGTTCACAGGCCAAGCACCAGCATTTCACACAATTACTCACACAGTGTGTGTAGGACTCCTCCTCCATTGGCTCATCCATGATCTGATGCCCGTTAACCTGAAATCAAAAACAGAAATATCACATTATGGCTTTCACAATACAGCAGCATGATGAAACCATAACCTTTCATTCACACAAACTAGGGCTGCTTATTTTTTCTATCATCTTTTTTTTTTTTTATACTAGTATAGACACACCGAAGAAGATATTCCAGAGGAGAGAGTGGACGCTGAGTGCTTGTTGTCTGAGAAAAGATTTATTCTCACATGTTCTTTACACAGAATATCATTTCCATTAATTTTCCACTAAATGATGTGATCACTGTCCGGTTTCTTCCGCGTGTTGTGCGAGTGTTATTATTCTGAGCACGTTTTACACCTTCTGTTCCTCCGTACTTCATTTTTCTACAGATGAAATATAAAAACATATAGATATGATTATGACAATGTTTTTTCTGTATGTGTGTTTTTTTTTTTGCAGCTGGTGGTATTATAACAGTAAAGGATGTTTATGACAAATCGATAAGTATAGCGTTCAATCCATTACAAAACATACAAGAGTCTGCCTATTATAGAACCAAAATCCACTTTAAATCACAATCAAAGCACTCGATGATGGTTTACAGTGAGTTTTGAGCAAAGACATTGATAATCACATACGTTGTGAAGTGTAGCTTGATGCTAATCGTACCTCTAATTACATTTTAAGATGTATTCTTGCAAGCATTATAGAAAGTTTGTGTTTCTGATGTAGTAGTACCAAACTTTATTGATCTTTAATGTATTGCTGTATATAATCCAGTGGACGATGTTAAAGCCATATACGAGAAACAACATACATGAGGAAAAATGCACTGCTGGTCGGCGCCACCTAGCGTGCAGGTGTGAATTAGCAAAAAGTGATGAGTTGTTTCGTGTTCAGTGTGAAAGGGCCTTTATCTGTGTAAGAAGCCACATAATCAGAATGATGTTTTCAAACATTCAACTGACATTATGAAGCGAGTTGAGTAAAAACTTGTTATTGTAAAATGGATAGTTCCGGTCCTTGATTCTGATTGGTTGAGCCGCGTTCGAGGCCGTTGTAAATTACTCAACAAACACACACCTGTGACCGGATTACATTAGTATTACTGTCTTTGTTGCTGCATGCGTTGCTTGGCAACCTCTCTGGAACTACATTGCTTGGCGGAGGAATAAACGTGTTATAATGTTATATGTTTTGTTGCTGGTGTTTATTTTATAAATAAAATAAATATTAAAATGAATATTTTTATGGAGTAACCGTTTTATAAAAGCAATAAGCCCCTTGAAGTCGTGTTTAACAGTGGATTTATTTTAGAACAGCTAAGGGGCGTTGTTACGCACGACGCGGAGTAAAACACTGTAAAACACGGCTTCACGGGGCTTATTGCTTTATTAAATGTCTTTTGTTGGACAATAGGTTCATAAATGCTTCGTTAACATTTTATTACATGGCTTGATTGAATTCTAATGTAGAATGCGGTCTGTTATTTCTTGTTATACCATGGTCTGGGTGAATACTCGATTCTGATTGGCTGCAGGGTGTCCGTTAAAAAGTGATAGAGGACACCTAAATAAACTGTCAGGCGTAACCAAGGAAACCAAGTTATTGTTTGTAACTTGTAACTTTAGATTTCGATTGTAAAACTAATTAAAATATAAACTAATGTTTTAAAAATGTGTTATTAGGCAAGTGACCATGGTATAAGTGGGTTAATGCCCTTCGAGGTGTCCATTGTCAGGTTTTAATGGACTTCGGCGGAGGCAACCGTCCTGCGCGTCGGCCGGTTCACACCTCGCCTGATCAGCCTGTCGGGGTTGTATTCGCTATAACAAACGCCTCACTATACATTATCCCTTACATATTTTGTGTTGCTGGTGTTTATTTTATGACTAAAATAAATATTTTTATGGAGTAACCGTTTTATAAAAGAAATAAGCCCCTTGAAGTCGTGTTTTACAGTGGATTTAGCACAGCTAAGGGGCGTTGTAAAGCACGACGCAGAGTAAAACACGGGTTCACAGGGCTTATTGCTTTATTAAATGTCATGTTTGGAAAGATGTTTTACACGTGCTGAAACTCAAACTCAGTGTTTTCAGATGGATCAGCGCTTACAAATGATCACAGAGCCATTAAATAATAAGTCCGACAAGCTAAGCATAAAATAAAATAAATCACAGCCTTATTTCATAATCACACTAAGCCAAACATAAGCGTAATTTCGGGTTAACTGCGATTAATCGTGCAGCCCTTTTTGTAGGAGGTCACATGAGTTTCTATGAAGACCTATTCAAGGAATAACTTATCTAGCACCTCACTGGATATATTATATAATAAAGAATATCTTTGAATGTAATTGATTGGCTTGTTTAATTTACAACTATTGGGCGATATACAAAAAGTAAGACCTTCTAGGTGTAATTGTAGTTAAGTATAATCAATTTAAACCAGGACTCAACATTAAGCCTTGTCATGTCCTTGTCCTTTGGAAAAGTAAACCAGTCATTCACTTGTTCAAGTAAAAAAGTTACTAAAGGGTGTTATTTACCTTTATAAAGGCCAATTTTTTTTAACCTTATATGCATTATTTTGCATTCATGACAAATTCTTCCATTTGATCAATAAATTCAATTAAAAATATATATATAAAATCGCCTCCAGCGATTACGGGCCCAAGCCGGTGGCACCGCCACCCTGGTGCCTTTAGTTACACTAAAGGCACCGGGCTGGCGCTGCCACCGGCTTGGGCCCTCCATCGCTGGAGGCGATTTTATATATATATAAAAAGCCGCCACCCCGTTGCCTTTCGGGTTCCTGTGCACGACGGGCAATAACGTAACCCCGCTTTGACTGTCGAGAAGAAGTCTGCTTTAGAGCTTGCATCAGTGTGAGTCTTTCTGCTCCCCTCCAAACACACACAGAAAAGGGGGGGGGCTGTCTGTGTGTGTGCCCTCCCTCCCTCCCCACACACACACACACACACACACACACAGAGAATGGCAGGGGGAACTCTGTCAGAGAGAGACAAAACCACATTCAAACCAAAATATCTGACTTCCTGTTGGTCGGAGCTAATGACTGTAAATGAGAAAGTTGTCCGGATCGATAAGCACAATTTACATACCGAGTTTTGTGACTGTAGGTAAAAAATAACCCACCCACTTTAGTCAAAAGTATCTTGAAAGTAACACACTTCCTGCTGCCAGTTGGTGGCGCTATAACTTTGACTCACAATAGTCACATCCATGTGATAGCCCTCTTACAACAAACACACTGCTGAAGTTTCATCAAGATCAATAAATGTATGAAGACGTTATAACACATTGTGTTTTTCTTTTCTCGCCATAACTTCGTTTCCTCGCCACGGCCAAACCGTTCGAGATATCAAAAATCCGTCCGCAATTTACCGTCCTCAATGTCTTGACTTCATGCTGACCGAGTTTGGTGGCGATAGGATAATTTTTCTTGGACGAGTATATCAAATTCCAGGGGCATGCATTTTCATACAGCCCATAATAGCCGACTTCCTGTTGGACTGGCGTAAAACTTAGAGCACGAAAGTTGTTCGGCCCGATGAGATCTATATGTGTACCGAGTTTCATATTATTACATGCAAACGTGTTTGATATATGGACCAAGTTTTTCGGACCACGTTCAAGGGGGCGCTGTTGAGCTCCCCTGCCACGCCCGGGTACCAGCTTCAGCCCAGCCCTGATGGCCGCAGGTTCTGACCTGTGTGCAAAGTTTCAAGAGTTTTCGAGCACGTTAAGGGCCCCATAAGTGCCCGAGAAGTCCCACACAGCAGAGAAAGGGTTAAAATAAAGCCCCCCTCCTCTCTCACACACACAGACACTGAGAGAGACTGGCAAAATTCCCATCAAATCACATTCAAACCAAAATATCTGACTTCCTGTTGGTCGGAGCTAATGACTGTAAATTAGAAAGTTGTCCGGCTCGGGGAGATAAATATAGATACCGATTTTTGTTACTGTAGGTAAAACTAATACCCCATTTTTGACTAAAGGTGGCGCTACTGAGCCCCTCCACCGCGCCCGTTTCTGAAACTTCACACATACCTAGTACCTAATAAATCTGATATGCATGTCGAGTTTCATGCAATTTGAAGCATGTTAAGAGCCTCAAATGCACCCAAAAAGAATATAACAGTTTAAAGCGTTGCCATGGCAACAGTATTTAAGATATCAATAATCCTTTCACAGGTCTACATCTGCCGTGTGTTTACATTATACACATAAAGTTTGAAGCAAATCGGGTAAAAATAAGAGGGTGATTTTAAAGCATTTTGAAAGTGACACACTTCCTGCTGCCAGTTGGTGGCGCTATAACTTTGACTCACAATAGTCACATCCATGTGATCGGCCTCTTACAGCGAACACACTGCTGAAGTTTCATCCAGATCAGTTAATGTATGAGGATGTTATAACACACTTCCTGTTTCCAATATTCGCCATAAATTCGTTTCCTCGCCACGGCCAAACCGTTCGAGATATCAAAAATCCGTCCGCAATTTAGCATCCTCCATGTCTTGACTTCATGCACACCGAGTTTCGTGGTGATTGGTTGAATTTTCTAGGAGGAGTATTTTAAATTCCATTGCATGTGTTTTTTAAACTACGCCAAATAGCCGACTTCCTGTTGGGCTGGGGTAAAAAGTCAGAGCATGAAGGATATATGAACCGATGAGATCTATAAGTGTACCGAGTTTCATATTATTTCATGCAAGCGTGTTTGATTTATGGACCAAGTTTTCAGACCGCGTTCCAGGGGGCGCTGTCGAGCCCCCCTGCCACGCCCGGGTACCAGCTTCAGTCCGGCTCTAATGGCCGCGTGTTCTGACATTTGTGCAAAGTTTCAAGAGTTTTTGAGCACGTTAAGGCCCCCAAAAGTGCCCAAAAGGTAGTAATATAATAAATATATATATATAATATAGCTGCAAGCAGCGATTACGGGCCCAAGCCGGTGGCACCGCCACCCTGGTGCCTTTAGTTACACTAAAGGCACCGGGCTGGCGCTGCCACCGGCTTGGGCCCTCCATCGCTGCTTGCAGCTATATTTATTTATTTATATATATATATATATATATATATATATATATAAAGCCGCCACCCCGTTGCCTTTCGGGTTCCTGTGCACGACGGGCAATAACGTAACCCCGCTTTGACTGTCGAGAAGAAGTCTGCTTTAGAGCTTGTATCAGTGTGAGTATTTCTGCTCCCCTCCAAACACACACAGAAAAGGGGGGGCTGTCTGTGTGTGTGCCCTCCCTCCCTCCCCACACACAGAGAGAGACAAAACCACATTCAAACCAAAATATCTGACTTCCTGTTGGTCGGAGCTAATGACTGTAAATGAGAAAGTTGTCCGGATCGATAAGCACAATATACAGACCGAGTTTTGTGACTGTAGGTAAAAATACCCCCCCCACTATAGTCAAAAGTATCTTGAAAGTAACACACTTCCTGCTGCCAGTTGGTGGTCGCTATAACTTTGACTCATAATAGTTACATCCATGTGATCGCCCTCTTACAACAAACACACTGCTGAAGTTTCATCAAGATCAATAAATGTATGAAGACGTTATAACACATTGTGTTTTTCTTTTCTCGCCATAACTTCGTTTCCTCGCCATGGCCAAACCGTTCGAGATATCAAAAATCCGTCCGCAATTTAGCGTCCTCAATGTCTTTACTTCATGTTGACCGAGTTTGGTGGCGATAGGATAATTTTTCTTGGAGGAGTATATAAAATTCCAGGGGGGTTCGTTTTTAAACAACCCATAATAGCCGACTTCCTGTTGGACTGGCGTAAAACTTAGAGCACGAAAGTTGTTCGGCCCGATTAAATCTATATGTGTACCGAGTTTCATATTATTACATGCAAACGTGTTTGATATATGGACCAAGTTTTCGGACCACGTTCAAGGGGGCGCTGTTGAGCTCCCCTGCCACGCCCGGGTACCAGCTTCAGGCCGGCCCTGATGGCCGCGGGTTCTGACCTGTGTGCAAAGTTTCAAGAGTTTTCGAGCACGTTAAGGGCCCCAAAAGTGCCCGAGAAGTCCCACACAGCAGAGAAAGGGTTAAAATAAAGCCCCCCTCCTCTCTCACACACACAGACACTGAGAGAGACTGGCAAAATTCCCATCAAATCACATTCAAACCAAAATATCTGACTTCCTGTTGGTCGGAGCTAATGACTGTAAATTAGAAAGTTATCCGGCTCGTGGAGATAAATATAGATACCGAATTTATAATTTAATTTTAAAAATAACAATAAAATATAATTTATTTATTTCAATTTTGTATTTTTATTTAATGACTATTATTTATTTAGAGCAGGTACAGCTAGTGTGCGATGCTTTTGCTATTTCAGAGGAAAAAAAACACATTTTATTTAAAAAATGCTTTTCAATTAAATCAAATGTTCAAGCTTTGTTTTCGTTTCATTATTTTGTTTGTTTTAAACTGTGTTCAATTTATATTGTTAATCATTTGACACTAAACAAATGCATAAAGTATCGTTTTAACTTTTAAAAAACTATTAACATTTGTTAATAGGACAAAACATAGTTATTATATTTTATATATATATATATATTAAATAAAAATTTGTAATGAAATCGTTCCCAAAAAAATTATATCAGCATTGTTTTAAACTTTGAAACACAGAAGTAGCGCAATGCCTGGCCACGCCCACTTCTGGCATCAGACTTTTAGGCTGGCGCTGTCGTGATCACACTGCTATGACGTATGGTTCTGGGGTTCTGCAGTTGGTTACTATTGGGGCTCCCGCGCCGCCTCCTTTTCACAACCTGAGGGAACCTTCTCCGGAATATTAACCTCACTCCCAGAAGTCCAATTCCCATCATTCATGCCTCTTACCTGGGACTGATTGCACGCACACGCACACGCACACACACACACACACCCACCCGCACACGTACAATGTTTAAAAGCAATACATATTTATCCAACCTTGTTTAAAACAGTCTGTCGGTGCCATCTTTTGGACATTCATCATATTGCAAAGGTTTTAATTTCTAGTCCTCAAACAGAGCACTAATCTGTTTATTTTTAAGTTATTGATTAAAAAAGAAACATCAAATGCGTTTTTAGTCATAGTATTATTTTATACAGAAATAAATTATTTGTAATTCAGATGAGAATAATTTTAAGGAAAACAAATATATTCATCTGAAAAACAAATATATTGATCTGAAATATAGCACGTGTTTTTGTAAAATAAATTCAAGCAATAGCCTACCCGCCCCCGAAATGGCGCTAATTTTAAAATTAAACTAAAAAAGCTCACGGCTGCACAGACATTCATAACGGTGCGCGTGCGCGTCCAACGCGAGGAGTGAGCAGAACAGAGCGAACGTTTTTTAGTTAATTTCTACTTTCATAGGAATACCATAATCATACTTACTTTCACTTTTATATTAGCGATTTAAAAGCCCTCGCTGGTGTCACACGTTGGTTAACTGGTGGGAAAAATATACAGATATTCAATTCAAATATACAGATATATTAAATATATCATCGCGCTCCACCGTCGATTTGTTGTGTGTGTGTGTGTGTGTGTGTGTGTGTGTGTGTGTGTGTGTGTGTGTGTGTGTGTGTGTGTGTGTGTGTGTGTGTGTGTGTGTGTGTTAAAATAATTTAGTTCAGTTAGAGAACGGGCACTAACCTACAATTAAAACCTGAACGTGTCCGCTTAATAAATCGTGAGCTGAATGAGAGTCGCAGCAAAGATCAGCACAAGGAGTCCAATTTCATTAATCATGGGTGGACAGCTGACTGAAAAGATGATGACTGAATTGAACACGCAATTCAAGCAATCCCATCCCCGAAATGGCGCTATGTTTAAAATGAAACTAAATGCTCACAGATGCACGGGCAATAACGCGTTCACGGCGAGGAACGAGCAGAACAGAGTGAATGTGTTTTAGTTCATTCCTACTGGACGTCCAGTACTACTTTGGCTTTTAAGTTAGCGATTTAAAAGCCCCCGCTTTAATCACACATCGATTAACCAGTAGGAAAATATTCTCACAGTCACTAATATATAAATACAATATACAATGGGCCTACCTGATTTCGAACACAAGAGGGCAGTATTGCCCTATGTATGACTTATTTTTTTACTAAATAGCGCATTCTGGCTGTTTTTAACTTATACATAATTCTTAAATTGAAAAAAAGAACAAAATGGGTTTAGTTCTGATATTTGTATACTTTTATATAGAAATAAATGGTGTATAATTACATTTTTAGAAGATATGAGGCTTTTAGTGTTTCCTTTGTGGACATTACTTTAATCCTGACCTTCGCCATAGCAAAACCGTTTGAGATATTTAATATCCGTTCATAATTTAGCATCTTTAATGTATTTTCATCATGTTGAAAAAGTTTGGTGTGAATAAAATCAACCACCGCTAAAATCTCGGAGTCTAAAATATATCAAAAATCACATTCAAACCAAAATATCTGACTTCCTGTTGGTCGGAGCTAATGACTGTAAATTAGAAAGTTGTCCGGCTCGTGGAGATAAATATAGATACCGAGTTTGGTTACTGTAGGTAAAACTAATACCCCATTTTTGACTAAAGGTGGCGCTACTGAGCCCCTTACCACGCCCGTTTCTGAAACGTTGCACAAGTGTACTAGGCAATAAATGTAAAGTGTCTGTCGAGTTTCGTGCAATTTCAAGTATGCTAAGAGTCTCAAAAACTTTAAAAAAGAATATTAAAGTTTGATGCGTTGCCATGGCAACATTATTTAAGATATCAATAATCCTTTCACAGGTCTACATCTGCCGTGTGTTTACATTATACAGATGAAGTTTGAAGCAAATCGGGTAAAAATAAGAGGGTGATTTCAAAGCATTTTGAAAGTGACACACTTCCTGCTGCCAGTTGGTGGCGCTATAACTTTGACTCACAATAGTCACATCCATGTGATGGGCCTCTTACAGCGAACACACTGCTGAAGTTTCATCAAGATCAGTTAATGTATGAGGATGTTATAACACACTTCCTGTTTCCAATATTCGCCATAAATTTGTTTCCTCGCCACGGCCAAACCGTTCGAGATATCAAAAATCCCCTCGCAATTTATCATCCTCCATGTCTTGACTTCATGCACACCGAGTTTCGTGGTCATCCGATGAATTCTCTAGGACAAGTGTTTCAAATGCCAGAACATGCGTTTCCATACAACCCATAATAGCCGACTTCCTGTTGGACTGGCGTAAAACTTAGAGCACGAAAGTTGTTCGGCCCGATGAGATCTATATGTGTACCGAGTTTCATATTATTACATGCAAGCGTGTTTGAGATATGGACATGTTTTTGAATCCCATTCCAGGGGGCGCTGGCGAGCCCCCCTGCCACGCCCGGGTCCCAGCTTCAGTCGGGCTCTAATGGCCGCGGGTTCTGACATTTGTGCAAAGTTTCAAGAGTTTTTGAGCACGTTAAGGCCCCCAAAAGTGCCCAAAAGGTAGTAATATAATAATAATAATAAAGAAGAAGAAGAAGAATAATCCCATGGAAAACAATAGGGCCTTCGCCTTTTCAAGGCTTGGGCCCTAATAAATAAATATAGCTGCAAGCAGCGATTACGGGCCCAAGCCGGTGGCACCGCCACCCTGGTGCCTTTAGTTGCACTAAAGGCACCGAGGTGGCGGTGCCACCGGCTTGGGCCCTCCATCGCTGCTTGCAGCTATATTTATTTATATATATATATATATATATATATATATATATATATATATATATATATATATATATATATATATATATATATATATATATATATATATAAAAACCCGCCACCCCGGTGCCTTTAGGGTTCCTGTGCACAACGGGCAATAACGTAACTCCGCTTTGACTGTCGAGAAGAAGTCTGCTTTAGAGCTTGCATCAGTGTGGGTTCTGCAAAAGTGCGCATCGAGGGCACATATCAACCACAAAGTATGCGTGAACACCCTTCTGAAACCTAAAATGAAAAATTAGACACCCTACAGTCTCATGGACTTAACGGACACATGAAATCAGCAGCCATTGTAAGTACACAACACCGAAAATTCCTATGAAGTGTGGTATATATATTCATTGAAATTACTGTACTTTAAAACACTTGTTTAAAAGAAAAAAACACATATACATAGTATAAAACACTAGATGGCACAATATACCTATTTTTAATAGAGTCTTTCTGCCCCCCTCCCCACACACACAGAGACAGGGGGGGCTGTCTGTGTGTGTGCCCTCCCTCCCCTCCCCACACAGACACACACAATGGGGGGGGGGGGGGGCTGTCTGTGTGTGTGCCCTCCCCTCTCCACACACACACACACACACACACACTCACTCACACACACAGAATGGCAGGGGGAACTCTGGCAGAGAGAGGCAGAGAGCGACAAAACCACATTCAAACCAAAATATCTGACTTCCTGTTGGTCAGAGCTAATGACTGTAAATGAGAAAGTTGTCCGGCTCGATGTGCACAATATACATACCAAGTTTTGTTACTGTAGGTAAAAATAACCCCCCCACTTTTGTCAAAAGCATCTTGAAAGTAACACACTTCTTGCTGCCAGTTGGTGGCGCTATAACTTTGACTCACATTAGTTACATCCATGTGATCACCCTCTTACAGCGAGCACGCTACTGAAGTTTCATCAAGATCAATTAATGTATGAAGACGTTATAACACATCGTGTTTCTCTTTTCTCGCCATAAATTTGTTTCCTCGCCACGGCCAAACCGTTCGAGATATCAAAAATCCGTCCGCAATTTAGCGTCCTCAATGTCTTGACTTCATGCTGACCGAGTTTGGTGAAGATCAAATTAAATTTCTTGGAGGAGTATATAAAATTCCAAGGGCGTGCGTTTTCATACAACCCATAATAGCCGACTTCCTGTTGGGCTGGCGTAAAACTTAGAGCACGAAAGTTGTTCGGCCCGATGAGATCTATATGTGTACCGAGTTTCATACTAATTCATGCAATATTCAGTTTGATATATGGACCAAGTTTTCGGACCCCGTTAAAGGGGGCGCTGTTGAGCCTCCCTGCCACGCCCGGGTACCAGCTTCAGCCCAGCCCTGATGGCCGCAGGTTCTGACCTGTGTGCAAAGTTTCAAGAGTTTTCGAGCACGTTAAGGGCCCCAAAAGTGCCCGAGAAGTCCCACACAGCAGAGAAAGGGTTAAAATAAAGCCCCCTCCTCTCTCACACACACAGACACTGAGAGAGACTGGCAAAATTCCCATCAAATCACATTCAAACCAAAATATCTGACTTCCTGTTGGTCGGAGCTAATGACTGTAAATTAGAAAGTTGTCCGGCTCGGGGAGATAAATATAAATACCGATTTTTGTTACTGTAGGTAAAACTAATACCCCATTTTTGACTAAAGGTGGCGCTACTGAGCCCCTTACCACGCCCGTTTCTGAAACTTTGCACAAGTGTACTAGGCAATAAATGTAAAGTGTCTGTCGAGTTTCATGCAATTTCAAGCATGTTAAGAGTCTCAAAAACTTTAAAAAAGAATATTGAAGTTTGATGCGTTGCCATGGCAACAGTATTTAAGATATCAATAATCCTTTCACAGGTCTACATCTGCTGTGTGTTTACATTATACACATAAAGTTTGAAGCAAATCGGGTAAAAATAAGAGGGTGATTTTAAAGCATTTTGAAAGTGACACACTTCCTGCTGCCAGTTGGTGGCGCTATAACTTTGACTCACAATAGTCACATCCATGTGATCGGCCTCTTACAACGAACACACTGCTGAAGTTTCATCAAGATCAATTAATGTATGAGGATGTTATAACACACTTCCTGTTTCCAATATTCGCCATAAATTCGTTTCCTCGCCACGGCCAAACCGTTCGAGATATCAAAAATCCCCTCGCAATTTATCATCCTCCATGTCTTGACTTCATGCACACCGAGTTTCGTGGTGATTGGTTGAATCGTCTAGGAGGAGTATTTTAAATTCCATTGCATGTGTTTTTTAAACTACGCCAAATAGCCGACTTCCTGTTGGGCTGGGGTAAAAAGTCAGAGCACGAAGGATATATGAACTGATGAGATCTATAAGTGTACCGAGTTTCATATTATTACACGCAAGCGTGTTTGATTTATGGACCAAGTTTTCGGACCGCGTTCCAGGGGGCGCTGTCGAGCCCCCCTGCCACGCCCGGGTACCAGCTTCAGTCCGGCTCTAATGGCCGCGGGTTCTGACATTTGTGCAAAGTTTCAAGAGTTTTTGAGCACGTTAAGGCCCCCAAAAGTGCCCAAAAGGTAGTAATATAATAATAATAAATAATAAATAATAATAATAATAGTTAAGAAGAATAATCCTTTGGAAAACAATAGGGCCTTCGCCTTTTCAAGGCTTGGGCCCTAATAATAAAGAAGAATAATAATCCGGAGGAAAACAATAGGGCCTTCGCCTTTTCAAGGCTTGGGCCCTAATAAGACACTAGTCTGTTACAAATCAAATTAAACCATTTACACTGCACAATTACAAATGCAATAAATAATGTTATGAGATAAAGGTTTTAAATACATTTTTGAATATACAAAAAAGAAGTGTTGGAAAAAACGGCAATGGTGGCGGCACTTCATGAGTCAGTCCTTAAAGTCCCTGTAAAGGCAATTCTAAAAATAAAAAATGTAAACATTATAAATGTATTGCTAGACCATATTACAAAGAACTGATTCAGTGAACTGTGAAGTACTGAATTGTGGAATTAGACCGTCAAACAGTTTTTCACCGTTGCTGTGTTCAGGGTTTTTTTGGGCGGGGCTAAAACGGGGGTTCGATGACGCACAAGAGCCACTGAGCTCCTAGCCCCGTCCCTACTTGATGACACACTGGAGCCACTGACGCTGGCCCCACCCCTACTTGATGACACACTGGAGCCACTGAGCTCCTAGCCCCGCCTCTACTTGATGACACACTGGAGCCACTGACGCTGGCCCCGCCCCTACTTGATGACGCACTAGAGCCACTGAGCTCCTAGCCCCGTCCCTACTTGATGACACACTGGAGCCACTGACGCTGGCCCCGCCCCTACTTGATGACACACTGGAGCCACTGACGCTGGCCCCGCCCCTACTTGATGACACACTGGAGCCACTGAGCTCCTAGCCCCACCTCTACTTGATGACACACTGGAGCCACTGAGCACCTAGCCCCACCCCTACTTGATGACACACTGGAGCCACTGACACTGGCCCCGCCCCTACTTGATGACACACTGGAGCCACTGAGCTCCTAGCCCCGCCCCTACTTGATGACACACTGGAGCCACTGAGCTCCTAGCCCCGCCCCTACTTGACACACTGGAGCCACTGAGCTCCTAGCCCCGCCCCTACTTGACACACTGGAGCCACTGACGCTGGCCCCGCCCCTACTTGATGACGCACTGGAGCCACTGACGCTGGCCCCGCCCCTACTTGATGACGCACTGGAGCCACTGACGCTGGCCCCGCCCCTACTTGACGCACTGGAGCCACTGACGCTGGCCCCGCCCCTACTTGACGCACTGGAGCCACTGACGCTGGCCCCGCCCCTACTTGACGCACTGGAGCCACTGACGCTGGCCCCGCCCCTACTTGACGCACTGGAGCCACTGACGCTGGCCCCGCCCCTACTTGACGCACTGGAGCCACTGACGCTGGCCCCGCCCCTACTTGATGACACACATGGAGCCACTGAGCTCCTAGCCCCGCCTCTACTTGATGACACACTGGAGCCACTGACGCTGGCCCCGCCCCTACTTGATGACGCACTAGAGCCACTGAGCTCCTAGCCCCGTCCCTACTTGATGACACACTGGAGCCACTGACGCTGGCCCCGCCCCTACTTGATGACACACTGGAGCCACTGACGCTGGCCCCGCCCCTACTTGATGACACACTGGAGCCACTGAGCTCCTAGCCCCACCTCTACTTGATGACACACTGGAGCCACTGAGCACCTAGCCCCACCCCTACTTGACACACTGGAGCCACTGAGCACCTAGCCCCACCCCTACTTGACACTGGAGCCACTGACGCTGGCCCCGCCCCTACTTGATGACCCACTGGAGCCACTGAGCTCCTAGCCCCACCTCTACTTGATGACACACTGGAGCCACTGAGCACCTAGCCCCACCCCTACTTGACACACTGGAGCCACTGAGCACCTAGCCCCACCCCCTACTTGACACTGGAGCCACTGACGCTGGCCCCGCCCCTACTTGATGACACACTGGAGCCACTGAGCTCCTAGCCCCGCCCCTACTTGATGACACACTGGAGCCACTGAGCTCCTAGCCCCGCCCCTACTTGATGACGCACTGGAGCCACTGACGCTGGCCCCGCCCCTACTTGATGACGCACTGGAGCCACTGACGCTGGCCCCCGCCCCTACTTGACGCACTGGAGCCACTGACGCTGGCCCCGCCCCTACTTGACGCACTGGAGCCACTGACGCTGGCCCCGCCCCTTACTTGACGCACTGGAGCCACTGACGCTGGCCCCGCCCCTACTTGACGCACTGGAGCCACTGACGCTGGCCCCGCCCCTACTTGACGCACTGGAGCCCACTGACGCTGGCCCCGCCCCTAATAATACAACTAGAGCACATTCGCATCAGTTCGCCGCTCTGTCAGTTACTGTCAGTACAATTAGTTACTACAGCCTACAGTTTGCTAGCAAGCTATGCCTTCGCTTATTACCGGGATGGGATCATTTACGAAACAGATCCTTGCTCCGAAAAACGACCATATCAAGAAGAGGATTAATTCTGTGAAGAGCCACCTTGATGGAGAGCTGAGGATCAACACCCACCTCTGTAGTGATCATTTTACATGGGATAGTTTTAATAAACTTTCGTCGGAGACAACTGCTCACTGATAATCCGCTGTGGCCGAACCGACTATCTCCCGCCTCCGCCTTCATCCTCCCGTCCCGCAAGTGGGCGTGGTTTCAGCGCAGCCAGCGGACACGCCCCCAGTGTTGGAGAGCAGAGAATACTGCTCATTTTGTCAAGATTTTGATGGCTTATTTTATTTACTTGGCGGCTTTTTTATCATTCAAATTTGGCTGGGTGGCTAATAACACATTTCTCTGTGGTGTGACAAACTCAGAACACATACACATACATTTTGACTTTAAGAAATAATTCAACAGATTCATTCAAAACACTGAATCCTTCAGCAACAAAACACCGCTGAGTGTTGTGTTGGGAATGTGCAATAGTTCTGCTGTGATCTTTGTTTAAAACTGTTTTCATTGATGAAATATTGTAGGACTGTCACTAACCATTATTTTGGTAATCGTTCGATTATTTTAACAATTTATCGAGTAATCTGATTTTTTTTTTTGTGGTAATAAAAATACACGCAAGCAATAGTGGTGGGAATCTTTTGGTACCTCGCGATTCGATTCAAAACAAATTTTTCAGTTGAGTTCAGTAAAAAAATTGATTTTTTTAATCAAATTTTGATTTGATATGCATAGATTTGATTGTGGTTTACTGTTTTGTGTTCATTTTCTTATTTAACTGTGGTACAGTTTAATAGGTCTAGAAGAAGAAGAAAAAAAATCTCACTGAATTAATAGTAAACCTTGAAATGTATTGATTTTTTCCCCCATTTTAGTCAATGCAATATTATAAAACAAATACCCTTTCAGCTGACTACAATCAATACATAACTGGCAGTCTTCTGTAATAAAGCAAGGCAGCCCTGAGAAAAATAGAAAAACTACTTGGTACATAATTAAAATTCCTTGATACAAAAATAAAAAAAGAGGTTTTTAACAGGATGGTGGACAGCAGTGCGAGTAAAATAAAAGATGATCCAGCCACGTTAAAGTTCAAAGTCTGGACACACTTCGGCTTTTATACCATTGATGGGACAAAAAAAAAAAAAAAATCAACAGAGCATGTGATGTACAAGAACTGCCTGGTTAAAGTGAAGTGCACGGGTAATACCACGGACACTTGCAACGCCATCACCCTAATCTCATTGAAAAGATCTTTGCGAAGACGATTCAGACGAATGCAACTCCATTTATGAACATCTTGGTCGTAAAGCCACATGCTCAGAGACCAAGACCATCAAGTAGGGATGCACTTTTGATTAATCTGATAGATTAATGCACAATGAACATTTTGGCCGATACCGATAATTCTTTAGGCTATATTTTGAAAGCCGGAAAATGATATCTAAATCTAAACTTTTATAATTTTTGAGAGCCCGATTACAAAAACAAAAGTCTCACCATTTAAAAGCCATGACCCAAGCACTTCAACTAGATCAAACAGTACAGAAGCCTAGTTTGAACCAGTGTGGAACCAAATTTTGAAATTAATTTTGATAGTTAAATTAATTTAACTATGGCCAACTTTCTTAAATCAAATAAAAATATATATTGCCTTCCAAATAAATAAAACAATGCCTTATTATTTTTATTATAAAAAAATATTTGTATTATAATTGTATGTAGCCTCTTTGACAGATTTGCGCTGAAAATGTTGCACTTAACTGCATTTTCCTTTTCAAAGTGATTGCAATCATATTTCAAGCGATAAAAAACTCATTTGCAAGCGTCTCAGCTGAAGGAAATAATCCATTATTTATCGGCTTTACCAATTTTCTTATTGGGTTGATAACAATAAATGAACATATATCGTCCGATAAGGTGGCCGATATATATCATGAATCTCTATTTATTTATATAGCACTTTATACAATACAGAACGTTTCAAATCAGCTTCACGGTAATAAACACGGAAAATAACAGAATCAATGTTGCAAAGTCAAAGTCTGCCATAAAGCAGTTCCAAATAGACAATATAGTGTCCTCATTATTCATAAAAATTCAGTACAGTGTTTATTTAATACAGTTTAATAACTATTTAAGTTAAACTATTATGAATTAAGTTCATTAATTACTTTGAGTAAGTTCAATATTTATTCAATTCAGTTAAATAACAGAGTCGGTGTTGCAAAAATAAACAATCAATTATGAAACTAAGTAAAAAAAAAAAAATTTACAAGACAGACTTACACACCTCAGCAAACGTCCTTTAGTTTACGAGACGAGGACTGGTGCAGTTACGTTTGATTTGTGTAACGTTTACATTGCGTCTACATTACTAGCTACTAGCTTATTGCAAGTTTCAGAAACACAACATCAGTACCAACAAAAAACAAAACAGAAAGCCTTTATGAGAAATAATATTTACGTCACGTTATTAAAAATATCTTCAACAGACAGCTGAAGAATATGCTAATACAGACAGAGAGAAAGACAGATATTTAGTTAGTTTATTAGAACAGAAAACAGACCAAAAAAACTGAAAGATGAAACTATGATATATATCGCACATCCTTTGTTTGATACGAGTACAGATTCATGTCAGCTCAATCAGTGTGTAGCTAACAGATGAAACTGTGTGTGTGCGCGTGCGCGCGCTTTAGTCATGACTCATAAGGTGAATCCGATCAACAAGCGCAGGCTAATCTTCATTATCATCATCATCAACTCATTAAATTAACACGCTCGTGTTTTACACACTACAGAAACACGATGTCATTGATACGAGCGTCATTTGATGTGATACTGTGCAGGAATCACGAGTAGCATCATTATCACATGCTAACCGCTCGAGCTAACGCTGTCGTCACGCGAGTCTCCACACTGCGCGCGCGCACCCGCGCGACAGGGACACGCTCGCTCACATCATCACCAAAAACACACAAAGCTGTCATTAAAATCACCGATTTTCAATACCGGTCAATGAATGTTGTCATATATATGATATACCTCACTGCTGACGCTCTGCACCTCCATTTTGAGCGAGGACTCCTGCGCGGGGGCCGAAAGATATCATATTGGTTGGACTAGAGGCTTATTCCGTGAGGCATTTCTGCGTCGTGTGTGACCATTAAATGTGCATGAAGATCAAGTGATTTGCAGGAGCACACAAACCGCGCGGGCCGCTCCGTTCGCTTATTCCCGCAAATATGGCCGTCTCTGTCCGCGCGAGCTGAAGACGGCAGCGCTGACGTCACCGTGGACGCAACCCAGCGGAGGATTTCCCCATCAAGCAACTGAGCTTAGTACATAATTTTTCTCCTCAACGAATTTAGATTACTCGAGTGATGATCTGTTTGATTCAACTCTAAAAATGTATTCTTAAGACTAATTTATGTCTGTTAAATTTTCCTATAAAATATTAAGAATTAAACAGTAATCAAAGCTATCCCTTCTGGACTTGAGCAGCCATCTGTCCTATTATAAAGTAGATAGTAAAGACACATTTCTATATAAATGGCAAAAAAAAGGTGTTTGATAAATGAATTAATAAAGATATTAGACCAGAAGAAGAAAAATAAACAAAAAGCTATTACAATAAGGAATTGTTTTTGGAATTCCTTTCTAATGGATGTTAATTGGAGAAAGGCTGTTACCCTAGAAATGTTGTATTTCAAACAAGTTAAGAGGAAAATAATCTAAATATTTCTCATTTCTAACAGTTGGAAATACTCAACTCACTCTTCTTTATGCAATAACAATTTGTTTGAATATCATGCTATTACATTTAAAACTTCCATTAAGATCCATATTGCTTTTATCGCCGCACATGTCAACTGGTAAGCTTTGTTGAGGAGCTGGATGTGCTGCTGTCCTCTTTCCCTGAGGATGGCACCCCCACTTGTAGTCTTTGGTGATTCCAACATTCAACATTCTCATCTCCGGATCTCCCACCACGGATACTTTATGCTCCACTTTAACTTCTTCTTTAGACTATATCTGCCCCCCAGGCAAGCACGCGTTACTCCCTCTAACCCCTGATAATCTGAGGTTTCTTCGTGAACACCGGACCAGAGCAGTGGAGAGGAAATGGCGCAAATCAAAAGGCACATCTGACCTGAGAATCAGTCTCTGCTCTCTTCCTTTTCTGTTGAAGTTCATTCTGCAAAATCTTCACATTTCCATAACAAGATTAACAGTGATTCTAACACACAAACACTTTTCAAGACATTCAACTATCTCCTCTGTCCACCTCCACCACCACCCACCTCCTCTTTAATTGCTGATGATTTTGCTAATTTCTTCACCAACATAAACAACAACTATCAGCAGTCAGTTCTCAGCTCCACACACACAGGAACCCAGTCCAACCCCTCCCACAGCCAAAAACCTTCTGTCCTCCTTTTTTCCATTAAACCAAGGCAGAATCTAAACTTCTCCTCTCCAGTCACCCCACCACCTGCCCTCTAGACCCCATCCCCTCACACCTTCTACAGGCCATCTCTCCCACACTTCTACCAGCACTCACACACATCATCAACTCATCCCTCTATGCTGGCATTTTCCCTACTGCATTCAAGCAGGCTCGGGTAACTGCTTTAAAAAAAAACATTAAACACATCACTCGTAGAGAGGTTACAGACATGTCTCTCTCCTACCATTCATTACGAAAACACTTGAACGAGTTGCTTTCAACCAAGTATCATCTTTCCTGTCTCTTAACAACCAGTTGGATGTCAACCAATTTGGCTTCAAGTCAAGTCATCATCATTTATATAGCACTTTTAACAATGTAGACTGTTTCAAAGCTGCTTTACAGTAATAAACGTATAATTTAAGGTAACAGATTGTTTTGGCTTTATAGCGGTTCCTGAATAATGTTACTTTCCAGCTAAAGTTAGTTTTGATTGATTCACTTCCGTCGAAAGGATAATTTGTTATTAAATTAGGGGCCGCTAAGACGACATCGTTCTCTCTACACAGACTTTAAACGCGAACCTGTGAGAAACACTGATGGCGCTCACGTGCGCATCAAGAATTAATTCTATAGTTATATGCTTTTGAATATATGTACGCATGTTTGTAATTCTCTACAAACCAAGCCTTAAACTACTTGTCCTGCCTATAAATTTGATACAGAATTTTATTTTATTTTATCACTACGGGGTAGATATGCAAATTATCCACGATTCTTTATCTGTAGAGTGGTAAAGGGATCCTCCATAGGGAGAGACTAGTTGGCACTTCAGCACTGGACCAACATCAAGAAAGAGCGTTCAACCGAAACGGCATTACTGTTAGTCACAGAAGTCCTGCGAATCATGAAAGCTGCTTTTCATCAGTTCTCATTCTCCTGGACATGGGCGTCGGAACCAACACTATCTCACAACCAATTCGTATGAATTTGTACGAGTGATTAAAAGGTGGCTAATTCGTAAGAATTTTGTACGACCTCACTCGTACGAATTTGTACGATTTGTCTAAACCCATGTGATGGGTAGGTTTAGGGGGCGGGTCAGGGGTAGGTCATTCGTATGAATTCATTACGATTTTGGCAAATCGTAAAATATGTACGATTTAGCAAAAAACGTACAAATTCGTACGAGTGAGGTCGTATGAATTGGTACGAATTAGCCACCTCGTAAAATTCGTACGATTTGCCGTGAGATCGGGTTGTCGGAACCATTGTATATGGGTGGGACAAGACCCACCCACTTTTTAAGACCAATGATATTGGACCCACTCACTTTTACATTC
Source organism: Phoxinus dragarum (assembly GCA_033366665.1). Lineage (NCBI taxonomy): Eukaryota > Metazoa > Chordata > Actinopteri > Cypriniformes > Leuciscidae > Phoxinus > Phoxinus dragarum. The sequence continues at coordinate 1,165 of JARPMJ010008667.1, read as the reverse complement.
AGCGCTGTCTGTTCGCTTTTCAGAGCGCCGTCAGTCAAAATCCATTCAACTTGAGGAATGCCCTAATGAATAAAACTCCATTTCCGCTGAAATCGCTACATTATATTTCTCAACGAGCCGCAACTGACGAAAATAACCGCCCGTTGTACCCTTCCAGTCAAATATTGCGTTGCAAACATCAATAACTGCTGATGGTATCAGCGTGTTTATCCACGGATAGCAGTGCATATAAGCTGTGCACGACGTGGAGGCAAAGAACAGGCCAACGTGATAGCGGAGTTTACTTGTTTAATTAAAAGGCACCTAAATACATGAAATGGCATTTACTCCAGTAACATTTTGGCTTCCGACGCCCATGCTCCTGGATCTGTCTGATGCTTTCGACACTGTGAATCATCTGATCCTTCTGTCCACCCTCTCTGGGCATCACAGGACCACCACTCCTCTGGTTTGAGCCCTATCTCACAGGTAGGTCCTTCAGGGTCGCATGGAGAGGCGAGGTATCCAAAGCACATCAACTGACCAAAAGGGTTCCCCAGGGTTCAGTGCGTGGACCCCTCCTCTTCTCCATTTACACCACTGTGGCAAGGGTGACGTGGTTCAACAAGGTCTGTGACGGAGAGAGAGAAAGGAGACGAGCGCGTGTAAGTGGGTCAGGTGCAAATGACAAACACCTGTGTCTTGTTTTAGTAATTGGCATGAAGAGACCGGATAAAATCCACCTGGGAGATAAGATGTGAAGCGGCAGAGAGAGACTGGCTAAGACTCGTGCACAGATCTGGTGGAAAGACCGTTTACAGAGCTCTGAAGAGCGTTGGTGGAAAGAGTTAAAGACTGAGTTATGTGAAGCGCCCGCAGCGTGGATTTATGTTATTGTGTGATCTACTGTTACTGAAATAAAGTCACGAGTCTCAGACAAGCCGACCTTCATCTGAATCTTACAACAACCACATCACTGGGACCCATCATGCAGGCACATGGATTCGCTTACCATTGCTATGCTGATGACACACAGCTCTTCCTCTCATTTCAACCAGATGATCCCACAGTAGCTGCACGTTTCTCAAGCTGTCTGGCGGACATCTCGGCATGGATATATTTATATATATATATATTCTTTTAATCCTCGTCTGGCTTATGCTACTCTAAGCAATGCCTGAACTTT